>JAJPUD010001664.1:121838-171785 GCA_023553655.1 Myrmecobius fasciatus | reverse complement strand
AAGGAAGGAAGGAAGGAAGGAAGGAAGGAAGGAAGGAAGGAAGGAAGAGAAGAAGGGAGGAAGGAAGGAAGGAAAGAATGTTTATCTAGAGTCACATAGCTGGTTAAGAGCAGAGTCAAGGATGTGCTGGCAAATATTTGACAATTATGCAATTAAAAAGCTTTAATAAAAAAATATTTGACAATTAGCTCTCCACTAAAAGAAAAAATATATATGTGTATTTGTGTATATTATATATATATATATGTGCATATATGTATATATAACATTTTAAAACTTAATCTGCATTATTAATATATTTTTCTATCTCTTTCTTAAGGCTAGATAGTCAACAAAATAAGTTAAGCTCTGATTTTCAGATTTCCAAGGTGTAAATGCACATATTGAAATTTTAACAATCAGCTTTTTTGGGAGGCAACTGAAACTGACTCCAGAACACTGGAACCAGAATGAATTTAGACATGCTCACTTTAAATACAGTGCTTTGGTTTGGATTTTTATTGTACCACACCACTTTCCAAAATTTTTTCATCTCCTATGTCAGCTTTATATAAAGCTAAAATTTCTCCTTGAAAGTTTTATAAACCTTCTTAGTCATTCTCTCTTTTTTCCAGATTTCACAACATTTGAGAGTTAGAAGGGACTTCAGCAGCCACCTTAGGCAATACCATTGAAAGATGTATCAACTCTATTTTGTAATAGAAGACAGCTGTTTAGAAATCCATTTAAGCTCTATGTGTAAATCTAGTACAGTCAACAAGTGGTTCTTTATTCAAATCCTCATCATTTGGAAAAGAAGAAGCTCATCTTCCATTTTACATTTTGACATTTTCCATACTTGGACAGTATGTAAAATCTGAGCAATTAACTATTGGTGCCTCTTTCCCCTCCTCCCAGTTTATGGATTATCCATCACAGATTATCAACTATGCTAGTCAAACTGACTTCACATAGGACCCACTCCTTTCCAGCTACCTCTGTCTCCCTCTTGATAAATAGACATGTTCAAGAGGTTTCAGTTTTTTGAATATTAGTTCAGATTTAATAAAACTAATATAGACCAAATCTTCTTAACTTTCTGTCTGGGAAGTATGGCAAAGCTTACCAATCCTTCTAACAAAAAGTGGTTTTAGGGGCAGCTATGTGTTACAATGGATAGAGCACCAGTCTTGAAGTCAGGAGGACCTGAGTTCAAATCTGACTTCAGACATTTAACATTTCCTAGCTGTGTGACCCTGGGCAAGTCATTTAACCCCAATTGCCTCAGCCAAAAAAAATGGTTTTAAATATTCAAAATAAAAAATATTTGGATTACAAAGAAAACTAATTTTATTGAAATTTACCTATGAAAAAAATTAAGTTTATTTTGTAACTGAGGAAACTACAGTGACTTTCCCAGGGTTATACAGTAGGTGAACTAAGTCATCTTGACTTTAAGTCCAGTGTTCTACTTACTGTATTACTCAGCTGTCTCTAAGAAAGATGGGAAATGGTCCTCAAAGATTGGCTACAATTTGAATCTATGATGAGAAGTAGATTGACAGCACACTCAGATGATTATGAAATGAAATACATGTCTATGTGCATGTGTGCACATGCACATGTGGACACATACAGTGTTGTTCAGAAGTGAAGGAGAAAAGAAAAGGAGAGAAAGATAAGAGAGATGGAGACAGAGAGACCCAGAGTGACAGAAAAAGACAGAGTGAGAGAAAGAGAAAGATTGACAACTGTTTGAGAATTTCTAGTATGGAGACTTAGTGAATAAATATGAGTTATCAATTCAATTTTCCAAATCCTCAGAGCAAAGAAAAAATTAGGTCTGTCTTTTTTAGGCAAACAGAGAAGCAGGTTTGGCTAAAGAGATGATGGGTATGAAAAATGGAGCCTTGGGACCATAGGATCATAGAGTTGGAAGGAACCCCTAGAGGTCAACAAGTCTAAGCCCTTTATTTTATAGATGATGAAACTGAGGCAGAAAGAGATTCATGATTTACCCAGGATCACTCAACTTTTAAATGCCAGGATTTGAATTTAGGATTCGAAGACCTGGTGCTTTTAGCAAGGGAAAGGCTCATTTGTCTGTCTCTGGATTTACATGGACAAATTTACAAGCTATCCGCTGTGTCACTCACCTGAATCAATCCACTTCCAATGGAGACTTTGGGAAATCACTCTACCAAACCGAAATTCATCCTAGAATTATGGGTTCCAGAAGATCTGGCAACTTTCCCTCTTAGAGTCATAGCGATAATTCTTTTTTTTTTATTTTAAGCTTTTTATTTGTATAACATATGTATGGGTAGTTCCCCAACCTTGATCTTTACAAAGCTTTCCAATACAAATTTTACCCCCAGTCCCCTCCCCTCCCCCAGATGGCAGGAAGTCCACTACGTTAATAATGTTGAAATGCTTGAGAAGTTATGCAAGAAAAATCCTATCTACAAGAAAAAAAAAGAATCAGAGAAAGGCAACACAATGCAAGCAAATGTCAATAGAGATCATGAAAATGTTACGTTGTGGCCCATATTTCATGTCCCTCTTTCTGGGTGTATATGGTTTTCTTCAGTGAACAACTGGAACTGGTTTGAGGCAATTCTTTATTGCAGAGAGCCATGTCCATCAGAATTGATCATCATGTAATACTGTTTGTTGTTGCTGTGCCTGATGATCTCCTGGTTCTGCTCGTTTCACTCAGCATCAGTTCATGCAAGTCTCTCCAGGCCTCTCTGAAATCGTCCTGCTGGTCGTTTCTTACAGAACAATAATATTCCATAACATTCATATACCATAATTTATTCAGCCACTCTCCAATTGATGGGCATCCCTTCAGTTTCCAGTTTCTAGCCACTACAAAAAGGGCTGCCACAAACATTCTTGCACATGTGGGTCCCTTTCCCTCCTCTAAGATCTCTTTGGGATATAGGCCCAGTAGAAACACTGCATAGCGATAATTCTTAAGGACAGAGGGGAATCTTTTTAATTCTGTTCCTCACAAGAACCAACAATGTGCTTCCCACATTGGTTACCAGTTAATATCAATTAGCCAGCTATATTTAATTGGCTTTTAGAAAGAGATGCTTACTAAGTTGATCAAATAGAATGGTTGATACAAAAACACTGTTTATTTGCCCACTTTCCTCTTCCCAATATCATTGCGCCCTGCCCCACCCTGGCTGGTTGGGAAAGTAGCCTGGAGTCTCGGAAGAGGAGCAATAGAGAGGGGACCTATATAATCCCAGTCAGCATATCATCATGTCATTTTACCATTGCTAAGCAATTATTCCAGTATGCTCCCATTCAAGCTTCACAACAACCCTGTGAATGAAGTACTGCACTTATTATTGTCCCCATTTGCAGATGAGGAAACTGAGGCTCAAATAGATGCATTGCCTTACCCATGACAATACAGCTGGTAAGTGGTAGAAACAAGAGTTTGAAATCCAATCCCTCCTGACTGAGACTCCAGTACTCTTTTCACTAAAACCTGTCTCTATAGGGGCCTTCTGATTTTGTATATTTATAAGTCAAATCAATGGGGAAACAATTTCTGACTTGTCAAGGATCCTATAGTCGATAGAGTCAGAAATAGAACCTGAATGACAATCTTTCTGACTCTAAAGTCAATCATCTATCTGATACCCCATGTTCTCTTGGTGTAGGTCATATAAATTGGAAATAATATAAAAGGAAGTCTTTTTTTACACATTTTGATTAAAGCCTTTCAGTGCGATAAGGAAAGATGCTCTTTAGGAGGAATAAATAAATTAATTGTAAACCTCCATTTCCCATGGAGTTCTGTTGGCACAATCAGGCAGCTTTCTAAATATATGCACTCCCTAAATTCATAAACTTTTGCTTATCATAATACAATTGATACTTGACATGAGCCAACAGCCAGAGTCACTTAGGATGCTAATTCCAACCTGTTTATTAAAATTGGTTATGAAAAATGCAGCCGGCCATAGCTAATTTTTCAGTGTTCTCAATAAAAGTGTTTGATTTTATTTCAAATCACCCAAAGGGTCAACTCCTTATTATTGGATAATTTTCAGTAATAAAGAGAATGAAGTCAATCTTTCAGACAAAGGGGAACCAAGAAGGACACAGAATCTAGTAAATTATCTGATTGACATTCGAATGGCATAGACTTCCTAAAAGAACTGGGTAGTCAAATCCGTCTTACCTGCCATATCGGAGAGTAGGTTTTTCTCAGCTATTCACATACTCACATCTCCCATTATGATGTAAGGTTCTTGAGATCAAAATTTGTTTTCACTTTTTCTGTGTGTTTCCATATTTAGCATATTGTCTGGGACACAGTAAAGCTTGCTGATTTGTTGATTAATAGGGATAGCACAGTCTATGTCCACTAAAAAGCTTTGCCTACATCAATTCATAGAGTCAAGTTTTTCTTTTCAAATTGAGTTCTTTTGTTGTCCATCGACACAGAAGTTAAAAGTTACATTGGAAATAAATAATTAATGATGTCTTCCCATTAAAAGTAAACTCTAAATACAGAATTCAATAGGTTTTGTGCCATGTTTATATTGCCAGAGGATGCTACCCCTAGAAACTCAAAAGAAAAGCACCAGTGAATCAACAACTTTCAACAGAGTGATACACTAAAATCTCCAGAAAAATGTGTGATATAATGTTCAACATAGAGTCAGAAAGACCTGATTCCAAGTCCTACCTTAGTAGATGTATGACCTTAACATTTTTCAGACTCAGTTTCCTCATGTGTAAAATGGAGATAATAATATCATTTACTTTACAGAATTATGAGGGCCAAATGGGTACAAAGCATTCTGTACTATATAAATGGTGGTACTAGTAATGGCTGTTGTTGTTATTGCCGAAGAAGAAGAAGAAGAAAGGGGAAAAACAATCACAGGGAAATACTAAGGAAAGAAAGCAGAGAAGAAAATCCATATTTTTCAGATTCCTTGTAACCCTAACTTTGATTACTTTCACCTCTTCCACACCCTTGGGTTTGCCAGTTCTTTCTTCTACTCTCTTTCCTTTTCTCTACCTTTTAATATTGCTGGTTTCCTCTAAAACTTATCATAAGTATTTGCTTCATGAAACTTTTTCTGATGTCCAAACTGCTAGTGTAACTCCTCCCAAAAGTGTTTTTGTGATTCATTTTTTATGTTCTTGTAAGGGGGAGCATGCGATCAAAATTAGCTCAAGAAAAAATTCTAGTTTTGATAGAGGGTCTCGTATCAATCAATCAAACATATTGAATTGATGCACATCCTGTCATATATTGGGGGTCATTTATGAAATAGCAAGGCAGGAACCAAAATTTGATTATCAGGCAATTTGGAAGAGAAAGCAATTCCAAGACTTATCTGAAAGGCAATTCTTGGGGAGCAAAAGAAAGAGAATAATCTCTGTCCCACTCCCTTGAGTAAAGCATAACTGTGGATTGCAAGTCAAAAGATTTGGTCTCCTTGTTGATATCCTAGCAGGGGCCTTGAGCCAGCACTGGAATTAGTATCAGGAGATCAGCTCATTTGAAGATGTCTAATCATCACTTCTTTTGTACTTCTCACTAATTAACACTCGTATAATTGCATCTGCTGATAATACAAGCATGTTTGAACAAATGAAGGTAACTGAACATGCTCTGGAAATTTAAAAACAATCCATCTCAGGCCTTGATTTTTATACAGTCTCTACCTCATAAATGCAGATTTGACTGCCTGTCTGTAGTGTACAAGAATTGATACTGTGTGCAGTTTGACATGACAACCTTTGTTCTTGAATATCTTTAAAAATATTTTTTAGAGGAGTAATGATCTTGTAGCAAATCACAAAAACTTTTCCTCAAATATTTCATTTCTCATTCTTTCAAAGCATCTAATAAAAGATTTTAAATTTGAAAATAAAATTGAACCCCAATATAGAATTCCAGTCTTCAAAAATAAAAAAATAAATTTTATAATAATAAATAAAAAGGAGAGGGATTCTCCTGGGTTATCTATATCCTTAGTCATTCACAACTCTTATCCAATCTTGGGGCAGCTAGATGGTGCAGTGAATAGAATACCAGCCCTGAAGTCAGGAGGACCTGAGTTCAAATCTAGCCTCAGACAGTTAATACTTTCTAGTGTGTGACCCTGGGCAAGTCACTTAACCCCAATTGCCTTAGCAAAAAAAAAAAAGAAGAAGAAGAAGAACCTCTTAACCAGTCTTCTCTAACTTCATCAAGTCCAGTTATTCTATTTTAACAATTTGTATTTTAAATTTAGTAGTTATCGCTGTTTATCCTTCAGGTTCAGAAAGAACCAGTGATATCCAAAGTTGATGTCTTGACTTATATATGAATTAGATTTAAATGAGGCAGAGTTTCACAAAGTCATTAGCCTCAATCTCTCTTCCACAGGCAACAAAACACAATGGCAAGACTAAAGTCAAGGTAGTTGGTGATGGCCTGGGATGGCAACTTCCAAGCACTCCCTGCTTTAGCTGCCTTCATGGTGCCTCTGGAACAAATTGTTCCATCACATGTTTGGAGTAGACATCCCCTTAACCGGGCAGGTTGGAGATCCATTAGTTACTCTCAGCCTGATTTAGTATGTCTACTGAGATGGTTTTGTTGATGTATGGCCTCTTGCATGCTATATAGCCTGTTGGACACAGGTGAAAGTTGGGTGAAAGGTAGATACCAAAGATGGATAAACAGCCCTGAAAAGAGCTTTGAAATCCCTCACACCAGAGGCACTAGTCTAGCCCTCCCCAAACACCTCCATACATCCCTCTAAACTTAATAAATATCAACAGAAACATTCAGATGCTAACAAGAATCTAAATATCAATATGTGATATATAAACTTCGAGGACTTAGAAGCTATTTTTAAAATATCTACCCCCAGATTTGGGGAGCCATAATCACAAATTTCCATTCACATTAGCAGGCCTGGTCCCCAGAGATTCTAGGATCCCCTAAAGGGGTTAAGATGCTCTTATAATGTGACAGTTTGTGAACTCCTACCAGTTTGCTCCCTCCCCATGATTATCAGTTATCAATTGGGCATCCATACTCGATTAACTTTAAGAAACTGATGATTTTTCTTAAATGCAGATCTGGCCATATCACCGCCTTATTCAATACTGTCCAATGGATACTATATGGATAAAATATAAACTCCTGTTTGGCTATTAAAATCCTCCAAAATATAGATCTTCCAACTTTACTGTGTTTGATTTCCCTTCCTAAAATCTTCATCGTAACTCAGCAAGCCATCTCTCTGTTCCTTACTCATGATACTCATTTCCCACATAGATAACTTCCTTCTTTTTTTGAAAGGCAATTGAGATGAAGTGGCTTGCTCAGGGTCACCCAACTAGAAAGTGTTAAGTGTCCAAAGTCAGTTTTGAACTCATCCTCCTGACTTCAGGACCAGGGCTCTATCCACTACACCAACAAGCTGTCCTCCACATATGCCTTTTCATGGGCTGTGCTTCCTTTCCAGAATTCATTGGCTCTTCCCTTCTACCTCGATGGATCTCTTCCTTCTCATGTAAGAAGGATTTTACTTAGTAAAACTAATGCTCTCCTTCCTAAATTACCTTGAACTTAACTTCTATTTGTTTGGATTTGTTCTCTTCTTATTTATTCTGTAGATACTTAAACAGACATTTGTTGTTCCCCATTAAAACATAGGTCCTACAGAGAAGGGATTGTTTCATATGTACAGTGCTTTATACACAATAAGGATTTAATAATTGCTTTGTTGCCTAATTGGTTGGCTGACTTTACAATCCTGATTCTTACTGCTCTGGCAAAATGTTTTATGGCTCCATTTCCATTGCCTTTTATGCCTAGGAGTTAAAGGAGACAGACTACAGTATCTGGTAGCATCACTGCCTGTGCCAGACAAAGCCACAGGCTCTATTACAAGCCCGGGGAGTCAAAGACACAGTCAAATTGGTTGGAAATGGTGATAGCTATATTACCCAGGGGAAAGAGCACTGACTCTAGTCTAATGATCTTGGTCCAAGTCTAACCTGTATCACTTCCTAGGGCAAATCATGTCATTTCTTGAACCTCATCTTTAAAATAAGGAGATTGGACTAGAAGGCCTCTGGTGTCCCTTGCAGCTCTGGCTATGATCTCATGACTCTTGGCTAGAGCATGTCCCCAACCCTGTCTTCCTTCACTGAACCCTTCCAGTCTAATGTCATTCAAAGGGAAAAGGGAAAATAGAACTTAGATGCCATCTGCTGGACCATTCACTGCAGTGAGAAAAGAATGAAAGCAGGGGTTAAGTGAGTCTAGAAACACTGGGTGCTGGAAAGGAACCAGGATGTCTGAGGTCCGGTGACTGCCATGCTCTGACAGGCTGGCCGGCCCGGCACAGGGACCTGAGAGATGTAGGGAATGTCTGTGCTTGACACAGACTCTGAAAACATCATTGATGAGAGCCCAGAGAATGTCATTCTGGGAAAGTGAAATATGAAAAGATGATCGGGGAAATGGAGAAACCCTCAAAGCTAGCAGCAGGACCAAAAGGGAAAGGAAAAAGAAAGGAATCAAAGGAGCCTCCTTACAACCTGATACAATGCAACATGTTGCCATAAAATACAATGCAGTTTATAACACAATGATACAATGTAATGAAATGCTACCCAAAAGAACACAATGTAATATAATACAACACACAATACAATACAGCACAACAAACAAATGCAATGGACATAATATAATACAATATAGCACAATGCAACAAATGCAATGCAACCCAATGTGATACAATACAGCACAACATAACAAGTGCAATACAACACAATATAATACAATACAGCACAACACAACAAATGCAATGCAACCCAATGTAATACAGCACAACACAACAAATGCAATGAATATAATACACCACAGCATAACACAAGTACAATGAACACAATACAATATAGCACAATGCAACAAATATAATGCAACACAATATAATACAATACAGCACAACACAACAAATGCAATGCAACCCAAAATAATATAATACAGCACAATACAACAAATACAATGGAACACAATGTAATACAATACCACACAACATAACAAATGCAATGCAACACAATATAATACAGCACAACACAACAAATGCAATGAACATAATACAATACAGCACAAATGCAATGGACACAATAAAATACAATACAGCACAACACAATAAATGCAATGCAACCCAAAATAATACAATACAGCACAATACAACAAATGCAATGCAATACAATATAACACAATACAGCACAGCACAACAAATTCAATGAACATAATATAATACAATACAGTACAACACAACAAATACAGTGCAACACAGTGTGACACAGCATAATATAACACAGCATAGCACAACAATACAACATAATACACACATTTATTGAGTGGTTATTATGTGTAGGATACTATGCTGGTCCATGAGAGAGAATCAGAATTTAAACAAAATCCTGTACTTGTCCAAGTTTGCTGTCTACTAAAAAGATATGACACCATGAAATACAGCATTATATGCTAAATCAATCAGTCAATCCACAAACATTTGGTGAGGTTAGGGACTGTGATAATGAATGGAAGAAAAGAAAAAAGAAAACCAAAAATAGCCTTTGTCTCAAGGAAATTATACTCTAATTGAGGAGACAACATGAGAATAAATAGGTACCTACAAGTTTCATACAGACTAGAGGAAAATTAAATCTGTTAGGGAGTTATAAGGTATAATTATATTTGAAAAACATAGGGGATCACAGACTAAGACTGGAAAGTGTCTCAGAGGTTGTAGATCCAACCTTTTCATTTGACATATAAAGAAAATGAGAAATGAAGTACTTGGTTAAGATCTCCCAGGGAAAATTTTATGGTAGATGCCATGGCCCCTTGTCCATTGCAACCTTTCATCTCCATGTCATCCACAAGATGTGGAGGGAAGTTGTTCTGTGCCCCTAATGGTTATAGAGACAAAAGAGTCTGGTAAGACTAGGGAGCAGCCATGGTTTACTGTTAGTCCCCTTCTATCAATAGCATTTATGTAGAAAAACTACAAACTGCCCTGCTTCATTGCAAGCTTTTCCCAAATGGGCTCTAGCCTTTGCCTGCCATCAGTCTTTCCGTTCCTCCTCTTCTCCTCAGCATTCCAACCAGATATGTTCTTTCTTGTTCCTCTCACAGTTTTCTCTTTCCTGTCCCATGCAGTGGGCCCACCCCTATGAATTTTCTTCCTCCTCCTTTCTGACTCTTGGAAGCTCCAGCTCTCTTTAAGGCTCTGATTAAGGGCCATCTTCCTCTAAAAGTTCTTTAGTGATTCCTCCAATTCTTAAGGCTCCCCATCCCCCCAAATTTATATTGTGCTCACTCTGTATTTACCTTTGGTATTAATTCACCTGTATGCATGCCATTTCCTCCAATAGGACATAATCTCCTTTGGGACAAGAACAATTTTTATCTTTGTACCTTCAGAATTTTCACAGAGGAGCAAAGTAGAGTGGATTGAGTACTAAACTCAGGAATACCTGGGTTCTAATACTGACTCAGTCACCTATTAACAAGGTGACCCTGGACCTCTCTATCCTTCAATTGCCTTACTTGTAAAAACAAATATTCAGTTCAGCTTCTAAGATCCCTTCCAACTCTAAATGTATGTGCCCTAATTTCTGTGATCTCTGGCAAATAAGATAACTTCACGGAGCCTTAGTTTTTTCATCTCTAAAATGGTATACTAATAGCACCTACTTGCTGTGAGGATCAAATTAGATAATATGTATGAAGCATTTTCCAAACCTCAAGTATCATAGTTTGCTTTTCTTCTAATTATTAGATGATTAATAAATGCTTTTAAAATTGTAATTAAATTATATTAAATTTTAAATTGACTCGACCTTCTATATTACAATCAAACTTATTAAGACAAATGATAACTATATAAGCCCTTCTTCCAGAGGATTCAAAATTACTTTTCACAGATAAACATTACTTTTATGATATTTCATCCTTTTTTAAAACAAAAAAGCAATGTTAAAAAAAAAACATGATGAAATCTCAGCTCTTTAGCCAAAAATACAAAGTCCTCTACTACCTGACAACCAATCACTTTCCATAGATATTTCCCATTATTCTGTTGGGCAGCTCAGCTCAGGATTCCCTTTTTTCACTCTCTAAATATATCATATGCATTTTTGTCTCAAATAACCTTGCAAACCTTGTTCCCTCTAGCTGTAATGCTCTCTGTCCTCTTTTCCCCTTATCCAAACCCTACCTGTACTTAAAGACTTCACTTAAATTCCCTCTCCCCCATAAAATTTTCCCTATTTATTCTTTAACTGAAAAACTCACAACAGATGAGTCAATGGAACAACAGAGGGCTAAAATGAAAAAGATAATTTTTGTACAGAGGAAAGAGTTCTGGGTATAGTTTAAAAACCTTGGTTCTAATTCTAATTCTTGTGACCTGTGTGATCTTAAGAAGATCATCTCATTCCTCTGGGCTTCAGGTTTCCTTATTTACAAAATGGTGAGAGTAAACGAAATGTTCAATAGAGTTCTCTTCACCTCTAACTCCATGATTCTCCAATCCTAACTGATTTGGCATAGGAAACAGATTGATCAGAGAATGACAAATTTAGGACTTATAAGTCAATGAATGCAAATCACTCATTTTATAGGGGAGAAAATTGGAGTATACAGAGGCTAATTGGTTTTTGCCCAAACCTAGTGTCTGGGACAAGACTTGAATCTGGATCTTCCTGCTTTCAATCCCAATCCATTGGGCCATTTTGCCTTTTTGGCTTCACCTCAGAGCTTTCATTTGACCTTTTTATTTCAATTTGCCCAGTTTCCAATTTTGGCAGTAGTACCAGCAGTTCCAAATCCAAAACTGCATTCTACAGTTATGTTTTTTTCTCTTTTTTCCTCACCATGTTTCCAAACTGGGTGCAATGGGCCACAGATTGCCTTCAATCTCCCCCATAAATCAATGACTCTCTTGGAAATAGAATCTTGCTGCCAAAAACCAAACTATTGACAAAGAGATGAGTACTCTTTGGTTCCATTCAGATGTCTTAAACAATCAGAGAGTGACAAAATTGGAAGGCACTTAAGAAATCATTTTGTCTGACCATATAATTGCAAAAGTGAGAAAAAGGAAGCTCACAGAGATGTGATCACTTCAGATATGAACTGACTCATCTGAGGTACATTACACGCTATTGGCAGAAAAGTGAACCCAAATCCTACCTCTATCCAAATGTGCCTGAATCTTTCTCTTTTTTAGAAGATATCCAATTTGACCTCTAGCAAATAGAAGCCAGTTTTTCATGCTTTTCATTTCTTAGGGGAAAACAGCTATTTTCATCCAAATTAACAATGGGAGATTTCCAAGTGCTCAACAAAATTATGAATTGTGTCTCTGATGCTCTTCCATCTCCTATTCTTAGCATCTTTTTTTTTCATTTGAACCACACAGGAATGCCCCTAGATGCATTAACCTTGTGATAAAAGGAATTACCCTTCCTTTGCTATGCAGTTTAGGCAACTTTTTTTTTTAATGTGGTGGATTTCTCCCCTGTAAGTTTACATGATGGTCTCCAGTTTGTTTTTAACCCAAGAGCCTAATACTCAAGCTGATTCTCCCTTGATAAGATTTTCCTGGTGGCATCTGACTGTACTGATCTGACTTTCTACTCCCCTATAAAGACCCAGACATGTAGAATTAGATCCCTTCGGCTCTGGCAGATGTCCTGAGATCACAGGAGTCAGTCTATTATACCTACTGACCAGATATATTGCCGTATCAAGAGGAAAGCACCTTAGCTAAGTGCTAAAGTACCTTTGCTGAATACTCTTTCTCTAAATTGAATATGTAAACCTCATTTTGTTAAATGTTGAATGACCAAGAAGGTCTCCTGTCATCCCAACCCCAAACCTAAACTAAAAGAGAACCAGAATAAGTCAAACACCCATTACAGACAGGAGTCACACCTTCATCATTCTTGTGACAGCTATAAAGGACCTTTTTATTGTGGTTTTTAGTCATTTCTGTCATGTCTGAATGTCCATGATTCCATTTTGAGTTCTCTTGACAAAGATTCTGGAGTAGTTTGCCATTTCCTTCGGCAGCTTATTTTACAAATGAGGAAAGTGAGGCAAAGTTAAGTGACTTGTCCATGGTCACACAGATAGTAAGCATCTGAGGCTAGATTTGAACTCATCTTCTTGATTCCAGGCCCAATGCTCTATCCATAAAGCCATCCGTAGAAAAGGCCTTAGACGGGGCAGCTAGGTGGTGCAGTGAATAGAGTGCCAGCCCTGAAGTCAGGAGGACCTGAATTCAAATCTGATCTCAGACACTTAACACTTCCTAGCTGTGTGACCCTGGGCAAGTCACTTAACCCCAATTGGCTCAGAAAAAAAAAAAGAAAAGGCCTTAGAGATTATGGAATCATAGAAATAGATTTAGAGCTAGAATGGCTCTCACAGGTCATCTAGCCCATCTTCTTCATTTTGTAGGTGAACAACTGTGGTAGACGAAAGCTAAATGACTTGGTCATTTACACACATATACAAAAAATAACTGGCAAAGATGGTATTCAAACCATTACCACTAACTCCAAATCTAGCACATCTTTTCTTTTTTTTTTCTTTTTCACAAGTTCATGATTCATTTACTTTGAAATTCCTGAATAATACAGAGGAACTTTAAGACTATAACTTTTTTTTGCAGGTAATACTTTTGGTTTATTTCATTATGAACAAAGACAAAGAACCCATTGTATAATGCAGAATTTCTACTTTCTTAGGTGGGTACTCTTTTTTGTAGTTTATGAAATAATACAAACATTTTCCATAACATAATAGAATTTAAAAAAAGATGATTGCATATCTATTATATACAACTTGCTATTCCTTTTAAATGTACAATAAAGTTATCATGTAATTGTCTTTTTTTTTCCCTTTTTTCTTCCCTTCCTTCCTATCTCACCTTAGAAACAGCTACTATTTAGGCAAAATATATGTGGATGTGGGTGGGTAGGTGTGTGGGGGTGAGAAAATCATCTTTCTTTGGATGAAGATAGCTCTGTCCTTTGTATGTCCTTTGTAGTTATCTAGGATAATTATAATAGTCAAAATAATTGCTCAAAGTTGTTCTTAAAACAACATTGCTCTGACTGTACACAGTGTTCTCTTGGTTCTGCTCATTTTACTCTTCATTATTTTGTGCAAGTCTAGCATGGTTTTCTATAATTGATGAGTTCCTTATTTCTTACAGCACAGATTTTCTATTTTAATTTGTACAGCAGTCTCACCTTTTCTCTGAACAGAAAAGAGACAAGTAGGTGGTTCAGTGAATATACCATTGAAGTTGAACTTGGGAGCATGAAGACTTGTATTCAGATCTGACACTCAGAAACTTACTACCAATGTGACCCCCAGACAAGTCCAGCCCTTAGCACAATGCCTACTCCGTAGCAGGCACTTAATGAATGTTCATTCATTGACAAATGATTACTGACAACCTCTGTCCATCTCAGTTTTTTAATGGAACTTTTTATTTTACTGTGAGAAAATAGTGGTAGAAAAAAGTCCCAGGTTTTGAGGGCCCCAGACTTGAATGCTATTCCATGTGCTCTGTATGGTCTTATTCCCAGGTAGAGTCTGAGATTCTCAGGAGATCAAGCAAAGCAAATCACAGGGTCATGAATTTCAAGATGGAAGAAGGGGAGAGATCACTCCATCCAGTGTCCCATGGGCTCCCTTGAAGGTTTCCCTATTTGCTTCCTGCAAAGAATGGAAAACTATTTTCTGGGGATTCATGTTCAGCTTGGGCTTGGTCAGGGCTACTTAACCTTTTTTTGTCATGGCTCCATTAGAAAGTCTAGCAAAATCCCTGAAGTCCTTCTCAGAACAAAGTTTTTAAATGAACAAAATCAAACTCATAAGATAACAAAGGAAACTGAATATATTCAAATACAATTATCAAAATATATGTGTGTATGCATATATGTGTATGTGAAGTATATATGTGTGAGTGGGTGTGTACATGTGCATATACATGTCTGTACACATAGATAGATAGATAAATAGATAGATGTATACACACACACACACTCACATACACAAACACATATGGGCAGCATAGTGGGACAGTGTACAGAGTGCCTGACCTGGAGTTAGAAGGAGCTGAGTTCAAGTACTGCCTCAGAAACTAGCTGTATGACATTGAATCATTCACTTAACCCTGTTAACTTCAGTTTCTCATTTGTAAAATGAGCTGGAGAAGAAATGGCAAATCTTTCTAGTATCTCTGCCGAGAAAACCCCAAATGGAGTCATAGAAAGTTAGACATGACTTAAATAGCTCTCATATATATGTATATATATGTGTGTATACATATATGTGTATATATATGTGTGTGTGTGTGTATATATATATATATAAACTAAAGGTTATTGTCCCAACCTTGACAATAGCTAGTTGGGTGATTTCCTTCACTAATTTTACATCTCTGGACAATCATTTCAATATTCATAAACTGAAAAGGTTGGACTAAATAACCTCCAAAATCCTTACCACCTTCAATATCTTACGATCTAGGAAGAACAAGACACATGTATAACATGATGAACATCTTACCTTGAGCCCGAGATCCACAGAGAGATCAGCTTACTGTCATTCCCATATTACCAACAGTGATCATTGTTGCCACCCCTAAGGAAAACATTCTTAACTCTCTCCATCTCCAAGGACCGAATACCAGGAAGTCATTTTCTCTGGAATTAAGGATTGTAAATGTAAAAATATTTACATAAAAAAATTCAGAGGTGATTGCAGAAGGGGAGGAGGGACAGTGTGGGGGGGGGGGGGGGAAGGAGGAAGAGAAGGAGAGAGAAAAAGAAAGAGACAGAGAGAGAGAGAGTATATGTGTAATTATGGCAGAAGGGAATCCACTGATTTAGAAAATAGCTCTCTTAACTACTCAGCTCAAACCCTCCCATGTGGCTCAGTCTCACTGAGTGATACATTAGCGCAATTAACAATAATGAGACTTGAGCCATAATCCCAGGGCTCTGGCAAACAGAAAAAGACTTCTTTCATGAAAGCATGGAAACATGAATGAAACCTCCATCTTGTTTAAACCAAGTGGCAGAGTAAGCAATAGACACTCTCCTTCGCGCTCCTTTTTTTAATGTAATCAATCATCTGTTTCAGATCCTTTCATTTCTCTGCAAACCTCTTTTTATCTTCTTTTTTATCTTTTCTTTTGCTTTCTTTTTATGCTGGTCATCCAATGCCATCATAGAAGAGGTTCTGTCAGATTTCCCTTAGTTTCCTACCACTTTCCTCACATTAGTCAGGCTAGCTCACTTAACCTGTTTCCTAACATGGCCCATGGATTAGGGATGCCCATGCCCTGGAAATGCTCTTTTCCCTGCAGGAAATATGATAATGATTATAATGATGATGATGATATTTACATAATTAAAAATATAAAGTTTACAAAGTGTGCTCCATACTTTATTTCATTTGTTCTTCACATCAACACTATGAGGTAAGTGCTATTACCTCCATTTTATGGGATGAAATTAAGACCAAGAGAGATTAAGTGACTTGCCCAAGATCTTCTGGAATCCATTGCTTTATTCTCTGGGCTACCTGGTTGGCATATAAAAGAGACTTCTAGCTGAGGCAGAAGCTGTTTCAGTCTTGAGGCATATTTATTGATAGTATTTCATTTTAGCATCCTTAATCTCTCCATCACCCGGCTCTGTCTTTTGCTTCAACCCAATTCATTAAGTCAAGAGTCAATTTTGAAATGGTAGTTCTATAAAAAAAGGCAAAAAACACCATCCCTTCTCTCAAAGGGCATACATTCTAATGGGAAAAACAACATGCAATACCTCTGTACATATGTATGATAAACCCATGTCCTAACAAGATAATCCCAGCTTTCTGATTCTTGCCTCCTAATTTGGTTTCTGACCCACAGCCCCTCCTAGAGCTCAAGCTTAACGCCTGTCACTTCATGCCCTGTATCTTTTGCTCACCATCACCAAAGGTCTTACTCAACATGACAACAAGGTTGCCAATTGCTCTGTTAGTCAAAACAGAAGCCCGGAAATCTTTGTGGAAGATTTGGAGAGCCAGCTGTATCAAATACAATCAATGACTAATCAGTTTGTTCACTCTGTTCTCTAAAATTAGGAACATGGGGATGAATATTTATGAGCACGCACAATTACGGGCACTTACCTGCATCAATTATCTGGTGGTGAGGGCTTCTGGAGAATGTTCATCTGAGCAAAGATGTGCATCTCACCTGTTTCAACAGAGCTGCCACTGCAATATCGTAGTTATCAAGAGCAAGCCTGGGGGAAATCAACACTGGCTATTTCTGGTTATAGATTTTGGTTCCTTTGATATTTCCTGTCAAACACATCAAAAATCCCCAGGAAAAGCAGCTGAAATCTGCTAGAATCTGTCTAAGCAATGAGGATCCCAACATTAATAATGTTCAAGCAGAGGATGAATAATTAATTATAGATTCTTAGATTGTCAAAGTGGGAAAAGTCTTAGAAGTTATTTAGCCAAATTGTGTCATTTTCCAGATGAGTAAATTGAGGTTCAGTGAAGGGAAATGGGTTTCTCAGGGGCTTACAGGAAGTTGAAATGTCATGGAGGGGATTCATGCATTCAGAAAGGTGCTGAACCAAAAAATTAATTAGACCCTTTCCAACTTGGGTGTTCTTTTTCTTTTTTTCTCTTCTTCTCTTCTCCTTTCTACCTTCCTACCTCACTGTAACTGTTCTCTGTGTGTGTGTCTGTGTGTCTGTGTGTGTCGGCGTCTTGGTCTCTCTCTGTCTCTCAGTCTCTCTTGTTTCTGTCTCAATCTCTGTCCTGGCTCTCTGTCTCTTTTTTTCTCTTTGTCTCTCACTCTGCCTCTCTGTGTCTGTCTCTGTCTTTCTCTTTCTGTTTGTCTCTGCCCCCTGTGTCTCTTTCTGTCTCTATCTCTGTGTCTGTCTGTGTGTCTTTTTGTCTCTCTCTCTGTATGTGTCTGTCTCTCTGTGTGTATCTCTCACTGTGTCTCTCTTTTTCTATTTCTCTGTCTCTTTCTCTGTATGTCTTTCTCTATGTCTCTCAGTCTTTGTGTATGTCTGTGTGTGTGTCTCTCTGTATCTCTGTCACTCTCCCTCTCCCTCACCTTCCCTCTTCCTCTCCCTCTTCCTTTCCCTCTTCCCCCCTCTCTCCCCCTCTTTCCCCTCTTCCCCTCTTTCCCCTTCTTTCCCCCTCTTCCCCCTCTCTCCCCCTCTTCCCCCTCTCTGTCTCTCTCTGTCTCTCTCCCTCTCTGTCTCTCTCCCTCTCTCTCTCTCTCTCTCTCTCTCTCTCTCTCTCTCTCTCTCTCTCTCTCTCCTCCTCCTCCTCCCTCCCTCCCCCTCTCTTTGTCTCTCTCTGTCTCTCTGTCTCTGTCTCTCTGTCTCTCTCTATGTCTTTCTGTCTCTCTGTCTCTCTGTCTCTCTCTCTGTGTCTGTCTGTCTGTCTGTCTGTCTGTCTCTCTCTCTCTCTCTCTCTCTCTCTCTCTCTTCCTCTCCCTCTTCGCCCCTTAATGCAGTGACCATTTACAAACCTGATTCTACTACTGATTGCAATGGAAGTTGCAATGGAACTTGATCCATTTCCAGCGAAAGCCAATTCTTTCCTCTTTAGGCAGCTGGCAGCCCAGTCTCAGGGGGTTCATCATATTGATATTAAACTTAATGAGGTCAGTCAATCGACTCTAGCCCCGTGTTAGCCCACAACTGTTGACTTCAAGTAATTCACCAGTCTCCGCTTCCTCAGTACCAGGACCCATAGGTTTGTGCCTCTATGCCCAGTCAACTTGGGGATTCTCTTGAGTACCCGAGTTTTATCTGATCCTTGTGAAGCTAAATGCATTGTCCACTAACTTGTTTTTAGTTACTTAAAATTGGAATATTAAATCATTCAACTTTCTAAATCTGAGTTGGAAGGGACTTCAGATATCTTCAATCAAGCAGCAAGCATTTATTAAGTGTCTACTAGGAACCAGGAAAAAAGCAGTAGATAAGAGTGCCAGGCCTCGAGTCAGGAAGACTCTTCTTCCTGAGTTCAAATCTAGCCTCAAATACTTCCTAGCTGGATGATCCTAGGCAAGTCACTTAATCCCACATCTCCTTTTCTTCATCTGTAGATGTTAAAGATAAATCCATTAAAGTACATCTGGAGTAGTTTGCCATTTCCTTCTCTAGTTCATTTTACAGATGAGGAAACTGAGTCAAACAAAACTAAGTTGCTTGCCCATAGTAAGTAAGTATCTAATGCTGGATTTAAACTCAGATCTTTTTGATTCCTACACAGAAATCTATCTGCTGCCCTGGGAGACAGGATCACAGGATCATAAAACTGAACCTAGAGGTCATCTCCTTCACTGAAGAGATAACTAAGGAGTCTAGGGAGCTTACATTATCTTCCAAGTCATGTCAGAGACAGAATTTGAATGAAGTCAATCAAATACTAAAGCCAATGCTTTTACTGAGAGCAAAGGAGGTTTTCAATGAATTGTATGAGAGAAAGAGAAGATAGGCTGGTCCTGATGTATGAGAAATGACAGGAGGACAGCCAGAGTACTCCCCTGGTACCCTATTGCTTCTGAGAGAAATTTTTAAAATCCCTACACTGTCTTGTGGGATTTGGTCCCATTAGGGGCACAATAGACTGCTTGAGGAGGGTTCAACTTTAAACAGCATATGGATAAAGGTTGCACAGGATGGACAGGAATGGAATTCTAGGAAATTACAGATGGATCTGAGTATTTAAATATATATCTCTATATGTATATAGATTTGAATATATATATATATATCCATGTTGTCTTTTATATTTGAGTGGAATTGTTTTGTATTATTATTATTAAGGATATCCCAGAAGTCTTAGTACAGTTTTAGGCTATGAGAGTTTAAAATTGCTCTAAAATTTTGACATCCTACATTTAACACAATATCCAAGTATTTGAATATATATATATATATATATATATGTGTGTATATATATATGTATATCCAAGTATTTGAATATATATACATATTAATATATATATATATATATATATATATATATCCATGTTGTCTTTCATATTTGAGTGGAGTAGTTCTATATTATTATTATTAAGGGTATCCCAGAAGGCTTAGTGCAGTTTTAGTCTATGGGAACTTCAAATTGCTCTAAGATTTTGACATGCTATATTTAACATAATAAAACTATTTACACATACATATATGCATACATGTGTTTCTCTATGCATGTATGTGTATGTGTGTGCATGCATGTGTTATGTATATATACACACTGTTCTTTAGATAGAATTTGGGCTTAGAGCAGAGATTATGTTTTATTTTTCATTTTGCCTGACACTTATGAATTTAATAAATGTTTGCTCAATGAATAAATGATAGTGAGAGAGGAGGGATCAAAAGCCTGCACAAGTAGCTAAGTTACAAGGTAGCATGTGATGTGGCAAAGGGGAATTGGGAAAATTTCTAAAAGAAATTAAGAGAAGTCAGAAGAACACACAGGAAGATTAGGGGAGACTTTGTGTAGGAATTCAAATGTGAGTTGGGACCTGAAGGATGGAAGGACCTTTGAGAGAATGAAAAAAAAGGGGGGAAGGAGTGTTATTCTTACAAGCATGGAGATAATGTGAGCAACGTTAAAAACAGGAAAGGGCAGGAGAAAAATGAGATTTGGAAATTTTTCAATTTGGTTAAAAGAGATAAGATATGATGGGGTATGATACTGTCTGAGATAGGAAAAATAAGAAATATCATCTATTATCCAGATGTTTGGTCTATGGGATATCCTGCATCTTCACAAATAATTAATTCATCCATGGAACATTTTTCTTTCTTCATCTGGACATTTACCTTCAACTTGCTTATGAGAGAATCTTTGAAATTATGGGGGATACATGCAGCTATGCAACCTCAAAATTTATAGGAAATCCTGCCATGAAAACCAATACTGCCTCAGGCTGTCTGTGTCTAGGAACTCATAAAAAGCCTCTTCTCCTCTTCTGCAGGTGTAAATCCAAGGATTTATGGTTCATCAGTCAATAGTTTGATATGCTAGTGTGAGGCATCGTAGAGCTGTCTGGTTAGATATTGTCCCCCCATAAACTTGAGAAACAGTGGTCTGCCTCAGTGAGCCCCAGGGAAGTTCTGAGCAGTGTCAATCATTGCCTTTTATGTGTTTGAGCTATAACTCCCCTATCCAATGCTTCCTCAGTGATGAATGACTCCCTCAGAAGTAGGAGACCGGTTTCCTTCCCACTATCTGCACTTAACCCAAGGAAAATGCCCTCAACCCAAAGGAAAGAGGTGAAGATAATGATGGCACTCTACCCAGACTTTTTGCATTCTATCTCTAGACCTGGAAAGCCATTCAGTCCAACCATAGAAATTTCACAGATAAAGAAATTGAAGCTTAAGGGAATTAAAGGACTTGACCAAAGTTACACAGACAGGATTTGAACCCAGTTCCTCTGAAACCAGAACTTGTAGGAGTTTTTGTTTGTGTTTTTGCTTGGTTGATTCTGTTGTTGTTGTTATTGTTTATTGTACCACACTAGTTCTGACTCTTATCATTACTAACACTCTTCAAGGCTGAGCTCAAGTGCCCCTTGTAGGAGACCTATTCTAATTCCCCCAATTTCTAGGATCTGTATTTTTACTCAGTATGTTTTCTTTGTATTTATTTACCTTGTACATGTTGTTCCCCATCCTAACTCCCAATATATAAGGCAGAAACTTTCATTTTGTCTTTGTAACCCTGGTATCAGGCATTGACTAAAAGGATGAATGAATGGAGCTGAAGGGAACTTTAGAAGACTATACAGAATTATTACAGATTATATAGGAGCATAGATTTGAAGTTAGAAGAGAAGCTAGAGTTTTTTGTTAAGAAGCTACAGAGGCAGGGCAGCTAGGTGGCGCAGTGGTTAGAGCACCAGCCCTGAAGTCAGGAAGACCTGAGTTCAAATCTGGTCTCAGACACTTCCTGGCTGTGTGACCCTGGGCAAGTCACTTAACCCCAATTGCCTCAGCAAAAAAAAACTTACTTACTTATAAGTACATACAAGGTGTGCACTCTAGTGTATATAGGTCTGTCCTAAATGCTGTAAACACCTGAAGAACAGGGGCTGGTTCACTCTTGTGTGTATCTCCAAAGTCTAGCACAGTTCATGACATATACCAATTACTTGATAACTGCTTGCTAACAGATTTATGAATTGAAGCGCTTGTCCATAGTGAATGGTACAATTCAAACTACAATTCTCCCGGTCCAGAGCTCAAACTACTCTGCCACACTGCCTCCTTATCATCCAACAATGGATTTGTTTCTTCTCTTCTCCATTTTTATATGTGTGTCACTCATATGTTTGTCCCAACTCACAATATTCTGCCTCACTTAACAGGTTTAGCTTTTGTAAAAATGAACCAAAAATAGTCCTCTTATTTCCTCCAAAGCCCTTAAGTCTATTAATCAGACAGCTACCACTGCTGAGAAGTGCATTTAACTTTGTTAGCCCTGAAGCAATAGCAAGGTTTTCTTCAAGAAGGGATAACAAGGAAAATTCAGACAAGCCAAGCTCTTAGTTGTTGCTGTTGTTCAGTCATTTCAAGTCAAGTCCAACTCTTCATGATCTCATTTGGGTTTTTTCTTCGCAATGATACTGGAGTGGTTTACCATTTCCTTCTCTAGTTCATTTTACAGATAAGGAAACTGAGGCAAATAGAGTTAAATGGCTTACCTGATGTCACATAGCTAATGTGTCTGAAGCCAGATTTGAATTCAGAAAAATGAGTCTTCCTGATTCCAAGGCTTTATCCATTATATTCCAGCTTCTTAAAATGTGATTTTTATCCCCCTAAGGGATACCTACCAGATTTGGGCATCATGAAATTATGTTTTATTATCATGCCTATAAATTCAAGGTTATTTTCCAGACAAAAAGGGGTTGCAAACAAAAAAAGGACAAGTAAGATGTCCTGCACTACAGCACCTAGTTGCCCCAAGCTCTTAGTGTTTGTGTTTAAAAAACTAATGAATATGACTACACACACACACACACACACACACACACTTTAAAATTGTCTTTAATTGTTGCTTTTCCCCTTTTGAAAGTAATCTCCTTGAGGGCAAGAATCATCTTGCTTGCTTGCATTCATACCAGGCAAGTACAGTGTCTGGCACAGACAAAGAGCCTAGTAAATATTCTATTTGTCTTTTTATCTATTAATCTAACCCTCTATCATTGGACATGGTATAAAGGAAAGCATAGTTGAGGTGAGAAGAACATTATGAGCAAAAAGTTTAAAGTGGAAATCAATGAAAAGACTGAGCAGAATCAAGCAAAGATTTAATGCTGGGAAGTAATTAGAACTGAAGTCAATAGAGACATTAAGAGGCAGTGAAGAGAACTTTGGCTTTGAAGTCAAAGAATCTGGGATTTAAAACTAGATTTTAATTCATCATGAAAACTCATTTACTAAGCATTATCTTATTCTAGGCACTGTGCTGTATTGGAGAAGTGTATTAAAATAGACAGACTCTGACCACAAGAGGCCTACTTTCTAATGTAGGGGAAGACAATACACATAGGAAATGGTGAGCAGAGAGGGATGGAAAGGAGGGAAATCACAGGGATGGTGAGTGAGGTTTTAGGATAATTGATTGATTTTCCCTAATGACATTGGTGAATTGATCTCTTCCAGCCAGAGGTGGAAAGTGGATATTCAGAGATCAGGAGGTTGCAGGGAGCATAGAAGGAGAGAGTGCTCATGTAGAATGCAGATGGCCATGGAAAAATATAATGCCATCTGGAGAAGTCTAAATATGTTGAACTTTCACTCATCAGAATTCCAGGGCTCCAGAGTAGGAGCTGGAGGCCCCAGTTCAAAGGAGAGAACAAAGCACAGGAAGAAAGCATAAAAATAATTAGGTAAAATTTTCTGCTTACTTATTTTGAGCAAGATACTTTGGTGTCTCATTTTCCTTTTCTATCACATGAGAGTGTTGGTCTAAATCAGAGCTTCTTAAACTTTTTCCACTCAGGACCTCTTTTTACCCAAGAAAATTTTACATGACTCCAGGATATAGGTTAAAAAAAAGAGGAAGACAAATCAGATGTTTACTGATAATAAATCATAATTTCACAACCCCCATATTCAGTGATTCATATGGGATCACAACCCACAATTTAAGAAGCTGGGGTCTAAATCACGTCTAATGTCTGTCTCAGCTCTTAATGTATGATATGTAGACTAGGGCCAAATGATAGACAATCATGAAAGCCAGGATGCAGACTCTTTTTCTGTTTCAGGTTGGTAGTTTTTACCCTTTTCTCTTTGAAACCTTAAATTGGACACCAGTGAAACTCTGTCATCTTAGGGCCTAAAAACAAAATTTTAAAGTTGTCTATAATGGTTCAAACAATGAAATTCAGATTTCACTATTTTAAAAATATTATGCAAACCAATTTACCTGTAGCTAATATCCATTGTTAATTGACCTTAACTTTAGCTCTGTGTTCACATCCATGATTTCTTCTAAACTTCAGGCTTCTAGCCTTGACCTCCTTGAGCCCTTTAAGGACCAAAAATGAGTGTAGTGTCAGTGGAGATGGCAGGAGCTGTCCAAGGTCTTCATATTGTAGCTGTGGCCACAGAAATGCAGCCAGTGTCAACTAATCTTTACTCCCTCTGACCATGATGACTCAGAATTTAGTCCTATGAGATGAGACAGGACCTATGGATCCTATTTTTAATAGACATATCCATGGATATATTAAAGGGGCAATCCCAGTTTCACAGGCCTCCTTTTCCTGCTGGATTTGGAATATAAAATTATTTTCAGAGTTGTTCAGAGAAACAAGTGGAGATGGGGTGCTGTTCTAATCTAGTCACAAAGAAAAAGAAGGGAAGGGAACAAACATTTATTAAGCAGCTACTATGTGCCAGATATTGTACTAAGCACTTTACAAATCTTATCTCATTTTATCTCCACAACAGTAAAAGTTTAGATGCTGTTTTATATATATTTCACAGTTGAGGAAACTGAGACAGACAATGGTAAAATGACTTTCTCAGCTAAAGAATCTGGATTTAGGTCTTCCTGACTCCAAACCTGGCACAGTACAGGCTACTGTACTACCTAGGTCATGGTCACCTAGGTAAGCTTGTGCGTGAAATGATGCTATTTTTCTATCTGCATCATTTTTCCTTTAGCATAGGTCATTGTGAGACCTTGAAAGGCATTTGTTGTCTTCATCACCTTCTTAGAACCTAAGCACCAGGGCAGCAATCACTTGAACATCTTAGCAGCAATATCAAAAGAAGCAATTCAGTTGAAAGTAATAACTGCCTAAAGAAAAGAAGATCGAAAAAGAGGAAAAAGCCACATGGTGATCACTTTATGTATGCTTGGCAGATCAGAAATCCAAAATGACTAATTAGCAACTTTTACATAGAAACTGTGTTCAGATACAATCAATAAGGTCTCTCAATTGATTATACTAATAGTGATATTACTAGTTTTTTTAAAACATGCTATTATTAAACTAGATGGTACAATGCTGGTACAGGAGACAGATCACTAGATATGGAAGCAAGAAAATCTGAATTCAAATCTAAACTCATACAATTATGATCTCAGTCTTCTTTACAAGTCTTTTAAGTCTCTATCTGCCTCAATTTTCTCACTTGTAAAAGGGGAATTATAACACTAATCTCCTAGGGTTGTCTTAAGGATAAAATGAGATAATATTTATAAAGGACTTTGTTATTTGTCCTTCATTCTCAAAGAGGTCCAATGACATCAGTAGGGTGATGTCTTGACTTGCAAATGAATTGGATTTAAGTGATACAGAGTGAAGCAAAGTCATCATCAGTTTCACTCTCTTCTCTAGAGTCATCTGAGTCCAACAGCAAGATGGCCTCAGATGCAATGGAAAAACCTTAAACGTTTTAAGCAAAGGTCTTTCCTGGGACTCAACTTGTCTGGAGCAACATCTATTCAGTGATTCAGAAATTAAGTTTAAAGTAAGAGATGAAGCAAAAGATGAACTAGTTAGCCCAGTCAAAAAAAAATCAATCTGGGAGTGGAAAACCCTTAAAGTCTCTGGACTAAACAGAAACCATTGCTACTTATACTCATTCTGAGTCATCAAAAACCAAACAATAACCAAATGAGGCTGGCTAATCAGTGAGACAGAGTGATTTGGGTTAAAGCATAGTCAAGTAGCTCTGTTTGAATCTCAGTGGGCTTTATCAAAGCCTGGTTCTTCAGAGCTCAATTTCAAGAAATCATAAATGAAACTATGTAAAGTGTTAGCTGTGATTATGATTATGTATTGCTTATCATGAATAACTAGATGGCAAAGTAGATAGAATATGGTACCAGGCCTGGAGTCAGGAAAACTCCTCTCACTAAATTCAAATTCAGCTACAACCACTTCCTAACTGGGTAAGCTAGACAGATCACTTGACCTGTTTGCCTTATCTGTTTCCTTACTATAAAAAATGAGTTGGACAATGAAGTGTTTCAAACCACTTCCAATTGTTCACTGAAGAAAGCCATATACACCCAGAGAGAGGGATGTGAAATGTGGACCACAACATAACATTTTCATGCTCTCGATTGATGTTTGCTTGCATTGTGTTTCCTTTCTCTGATTTTTCTTTCTTGTGGATACAATTTTTCTTGCACAACAATGATAAGTGTGGAAATATGTATGTATATATATTCGATTTGTCAAGTATTTTAACATAATTAACATGTAGTGGACATCCTGCCATCTAGGGGAGGGGAGGGGACTAGGGGTAAAATTTGTAATGGAAAGCTTTGTAAAGATCAATGCTGAGGAACTACCCATACATATGTTATGCAAATAAAAAAAATAAAAATTTTTTAAAAAATGAGTTGGAGAAGGAACAGCAAACTATTCTAATCATTTCACCAAGAAAATACCAAATGGGATCACAAAGAGTAGGACACAATGGAAAAAAATTGAACAACAAATAGCTTACCATTTTCTTTTCTGTGTGAGAATATAACTACCTATTCTGACCTTGATTTGTGTTTTTACTCTAGGTTCCTTTTCACTTTATGCCCTTTTAGGTAAAACCCATAGACTAAAGCCAAAAATGAAATCATTCCTCAGGAATCTGAGACATTTATTTACAGGATATAGCACTGGTGGTTTCATTTGCTCTAGTGAGAGGTGAGATTCCTGGTACTGAACCTGGGCAAATCATGAGAACAGGCAAAGCCTAAAGACAGGTGTAGACAGCTAGGGCTTCAGCCAGATAGTTGTGTGTTTTTTTGGCAGTTTGGTTGTATAGTGAATAGAGTGTTAGACTTGGAATCAAGATGACTTGAGTTCAAATCCTCCCTCACATGCTTACAGGCTGTATATCCTGAGCACATTCCTTAACCTCTCTCACCCCCAGTTTCCTTATCTGGAAAATGGAGAAAATCATAGCACCTACCTTTTAGGATTGTTGAGAGGGTCAAAAGGGTTATCATAAATATGTAAAGCAATTTGTGAAATTTCAAATTCTATAAAATTATAGTTCTTAGTTTCCCCAACTATAAAACAAAGTGGGTATCCCTCTCCATTTTCAATAATGTATCACACTATGAGTCTAGGATCCATTGGTCAATCATTGGTTTTTCTGGCTTGCCTGATCTATTCTGTTCAAACTGGTTTGTATGAATAACACATCTTAAGCACCCAGGGAATGTGAATCAGTACTCAGAGAGGGAAAGTTTAAACTCTCTTATTCTTGTGCTAATGTTTGGAGCACTGCTAAAGCACCAACCTGTGATATACTTCTGACATACTTCTGCTTTGAGAAAGTAGGGACAATATGGCAAACCTTGCTCACCCCAATAGTCAGATACAACAAAACAGATGGCCACATTGTTTAAATGACAAATGTATGCTTGCACAAAAATTATGTTATGGAGAAATCACACAGCACAAATGCTCACAAGATAGTCAGAAAAAGCAATATAAGGACACTCTCAAGGTATCTCTTAAGAACATTAGATTCAATTATATGACTTGGGAGACACTGATAGACCATACAGTATGGTGTTCCCTCATCAGAGAAAGTGCTGTGCTCTATGAGCAAAGCAGAATTGAATTAGCCCAAAAAAATGAGATGCACAAAATTAGAGAAGTTCATTGGGACTATTTGTGGAAGAGAATTCTGAGCTTGTATTGGTCTGATCAGCCAGCGTCAAATACATTGTAACTCAATTCTAACATAGTGATGTCATTTTGGTTCCATTCAGGGGGACCAAACAGCCAAACAATAAATGCCAACTCAAACTCCACTTTCTACAGGAAGTCTTCCCCAACTCTTCTTATTTTCAATGCTTTCCTTCTGTTAATAATTTGCTATTTATCATATATGTAGATTATTTGTATGTATTTTATTTGCATGTTGTTTTCACCATCAGATTGTAAGCTCCTTGAGGGCTATATTCTCAGTGCTTATCACAGTGCTTAAAACATAGTAGGACTTACTAAATATTCATTCATTGGTTGACTTTATAATTTAAAGATTAATAAAGCTACATCTGTGCCAAAGCATGCTGAGATCCTCATTTTATAGCTGAGGAACTAAGGAAATTGAGGCTTAGAAAAGGAGATAAAGTATATTTTTTGTTTTCACCAAGGTACAAAGTAGAGTAATCCCAATCTTTAATCTCAGTCCTTGAATTATAGGATTCAGAGGTAAAAGGGACTTGAAAGGAAATCAAGTTAAACCAATTCTTAAATGAAATTAAATGATCATCCATCTGTGGCTTGAAAGCTTCCAGTGAAGTAGAACATCCTGTCTCCAAGGGAGCCTATTACATTTTGAAAGGACAGGTTAGCCCAGTGGATAAAAAATGGGCCTTAGAAACAGCAAGGTCAAAATTCAAATGTTGCCTCAGTAAGTTTGTATTGGTTGTCTACTAAAGCATAAGTCATTGAGCTAGGCACAGAGAACACAGAAAAGAAAAAAAAATAAGCCTTTCCCTCAAGGAGTTTATGTTTTAATCAACAAAATGTTAATATAAATTAAGGCAACTAGGTGGCACAGTGGAGGGAGCACTGGGCCTGACATCAGGAAGGCCTGAATTCAAATGTGACCTCAGACACTTAGTAATTGTGTGATCCTGGACAAGTCACTTAACTCTTTTTGCTTCAGTTTCCTCCTCTGTAAAATGAGCTGAGAAAGGAAATGGCAGACCAGTCCAGTAGTTTTGCTAAGAAAATCCCAAATGGGGCTTCAGAGCCCCCATAACTAAACTGTTCAGACAAATCTGAAACAACTGAACAACAAAAATATAAATTACAAATAATGTAATTTGAGAATTAGAAAGAACAATGGCAACTGAAAGTGGCAGTGGGGATAGCAATAAAGAGGAAGACAGAATTAGCAAGAACAGAGGGATCCACAACACTAGCTCATTCTAGAGACAAAGCTACCTTGGACAGCATTTTCTAAACCTTGTCTCTCCAGTTTTCTCCACCTTCCCTACCCCGAAAGCTTTCTCTTCACAGATCTAGGCCTGAGAAAAACACACTCCAAATTATGCAGACTGTTTGATGGGAGCTCTGAACCATGGCCATTCATTGATGGGATAGACATTTTTAATTAAGCTCCATATGCAATTATAACTTTGCTGGTTATTAACAGTGATGAGAAAAAATTACACAGCTGTGATCGCTGGCAGGGCCATTAGACTGACTTCTGGATGACATAACATTTGTTGAATGGAGGTGTTTCCTTTTATGTACAAGGGCCAGTGGAGGGCAGTTTGTCATTGTTATTAATTTAAGATTGTTTGATCTGTCACTGGGTACTGAATCCAATTAAAGGGTGGGATATAATATCAGGCATAGCTGGAAAGGATCATTTGGTTATAAGAATCAAATCAGGACAGACATCAAAGGCTCTTTTTAAAAAATTGGGCCACATCAGAAACTAAAAAAGACAAAGAATATAATACAAAAATAAAACCCCCTTTTTTTGCCCTGATGAAAAATGATGTTTGTGCATCTTGGGTCATTAGAGATGAAACACTTCCTATGCAAATTAAGAGGATCATTTATTTCTTTTAATGAAACTATGAGAGATTCTTGGGGGACTGTCACAGATGCCCCTGAATGATCCTTAAACATCTATGTAGCTGTTCCATCTCAATGCAATGAATTAATTGAACATAATTACTTTTCTGAAGAATTTCAGGGACAAAGGTGAGTATATTTACTTCTGCTCTGTTGTGAATGCAGATGGAATGAAACCTCAATCTACAACTCATTGTCTCAGTGTGCCTCTGAGTAGGTACTGGCTCATTTGGCCTCTGCTCAATCTTACTTTCTGCAAAAGACCTTTCCATTTTTCCTTAGCTATTTGTGCCCTACTCTCTAAGATTACCATCCTTCTACTCTTTCTCTCTCTCTCTCTCTCTTTCTCTCTCTCTCTCTCTCTCTCTCTCTCTCTCTCTCTCTCTCCATATATATATATATATATATATATATATATATATATATATGTATATGTATGTATGTATATACCTTATATCTCTCTAGTTATTCACAAGTTATCTGCCACATTAGACATCAAACTCCTTAAGAGGAGGGAGGGTTTTTTTGCATTTCTTTAAAGCCCCAGTATTTAATAGAGTGTTTAACAAATAGTTTTTGTTGGTGGTGATGGTGGTGATGTTCAGTCATATCTGATTCTTTGATACCCCATTTGAGATTTTCTTGGCAAAGAAATGGTTCGCCATTTCTTTTTCTTTCTTTATTAAAGCTTTTTAATTGCAAAACATACGTATGGGTAATTCTTCAACACTGACCCTTACAAAGTTTTCTGTTGCACATTTTTCCCCCCTAGTCCCCACCCCTCCCCTAGATGGCAGGATATCCACTACATGTTAATTATGTTAAAATACTTGACAAATCGAATATATGTATACATATTTCCACACTTATCATTGTTGTACAAGAAAAATCGTAACTACGAGAAAAAAATCTGAGAAAGGAAACACAATGCAAGCAAGCATCAATAGAGAGCATGACAATGTTATGTTGTGGTCCATTTCATATCCCTCTCTCTGGGTGTATATGGCTTTCTTTATGGAACAATAGGCACTGGTTTGAAACATTTCATTGTTGCAGAGAGCCATGTCCATCAGAATTGATCATCATATAGTATTGTTGTTGCCATGTATAATGATCTCCTGGTTCTACTCATTTTACTCAACATCAGTTCATGCAAGTCTCTCCAGGCCTCTCTGAAATCATCCTGCTGGTTCACCATTTCTTTTTCTGGCTCATTTTACAGATGAGGAAATTGAGTCAAAAAAAAAACTTAAGTGACTTGTCAAGGGTCATATAGCTAAAGTCTGAAGCCAAATCCAAACTCATATCTTCCTAGTTCCGGACCCAGTGCTCCAATCACTGCCCCACCTTCCTGCTCAAATAGTACTCATTAAATGCTTGTTGACTGACTGACAAAAAAGAGGACTTTCCTTAAAAATTCTTAATTGTTTCATTCAATTCTGATTCACCATAGGGCACACTGTGTGGGTACAATAAGATGTAGTGAAATTAAATTAATTAACCAATTAAAATATTTATTAAAATTCTACTATTTTCCAGACACTGCAGATAGCATTGGGAATACATAGACAAAAGCCAAAATAGTTGCTGCCCTAGAGAATGTACTTTCTATTGACAGAAATGGCATATATCTGTAGGAAAGAATAAACAAGATAGATACAAAGTAAATACAAGATAATTTACAATTTCTTGTAGAAAGTACAAGATGATGTTAGGAAGGAAGAAAATATATCTGGGAAAGTCTCCATTTGAGCTGAGTCTTAAAGACAACCAGTGATTCTAAGAGATGTAGAAAACCATAAGGGCAAAGACATGGAGATGGGAAGTGGAGCTCCCTATATGAACAAAAACAGGATTAATATGGCTAAACCATAAAGTGTAGAAGCTATAGTAAAAGAATGGGAAGAAAAAAGGGAGCCATATTGGACAGATTTTTGACTCTAAAGTAAGGAAGAGCCACCGAGTTTTATTGGGTAATTGTGTTGGGGGAGAAGAGATTGACATGGTCAGATCTTTGATTTAGGAAAACAATTTTGGCAGCTGTATAGAAGATAGATTGAAGTGGAAAGATTTGAGTCTGGGAGGCCGTGATCAGATTCATGTAGCACTTCAAGGTTTGCAAAGTGCTTTGCATATGGTATCTCATTTGATCCTCACAAAAACCCTGTGAGGTAGGTGCTATCCTTATCCCAGCTGAAGAAAGTAACTTACATGTCCAGGGTCACATAGCTAGTAAATGAATGTCTAAGGCAAAAGTCTTCTTAATTCCTAGCCCAGAGTTCTGTCTTTTATACCATGTAGCTGTCTATTAGAAACCTATTATAGTTGGATGATTGCTGTCCTTAATTCTTGAAGAGGACCAACATGATGTCACTATGTTAGAGTCAAGTTATAGTATGTCTGACTTGGCTAATCAGACCAATACAAGCTCAGAATGTTCTGCTATAGATCACAAATAGTCCCTATGAACATTTGGGATGATTTCTCTAACTGCACATCTCGAGTTTCTGAGGAGCTAATTCAATTCTGCTTTGCTCGATGAGCACAACACTTTTTCTGATGAGAGCACACTATGTTTGGTGGTACTTTGCTTGTGTCTCCCACATCATACAATTGATTCTAAAATTCTTAAGAGATAGCTTGAGACTGTCTTTGTATCACTTTTTCTAACCACCTTTTGAATTTGTGCCCTGCGTGAATTCTCAATAATTTTTTTTGCAAGCATACAGTTGGCATTCAAACAATATGGCCCACCCAATAGAGTTGTGCTTTCTGTTGTAGAGTTAGAATGCTTGGCAGTTTAGTTTGAAAAAGGACCCCAGAGTCTGGCATCTTATCTTGCCATGTGATCAACAGAATCTTCCTGAGGCAATTCAAATGGAAGTGACTGAGTTTCTGACATGGCATTGGTATATTGTCTAGGTTTCACAGACATATAACAAGGAGGTCATTTTTATATGAACTTTTACTCATAAAAATCTGACTGATTGAATATTAGAAATCTATCACAATACTCTAGGAAAGAGGTAACATGGGCTTCCCAGTATGTAAAACAAATACGAAGTATACAAAACATGCCACATGGATAGGAAAGATGAGATTTGGCAAAAGATGGGCCATGTAGGGTGGGAAGAGTGAGAATTCTGGGATGAAACCAAACTGGGAAAGATTACCACATTTGGAAAGAGAAGACCAGGTTCAAATCTTTGCTTTGCCATTTGCCAGCCACTTGACTTTGAGCAGATAATTATAGTGGAATGAGCTTTGGATTTGGAACCAATAGTATTGGGTTCGAATGCTGGTTCTTACCCTTGCCATTTGAGTAGGAAAGGTGGCTTGTTTGATGATCATCATTTTCATCTATAAAATGAAGGAACTAGAATTAGAGATGACCTGAAGGGATCCTTCAAACTCTAAATCTCAGTGCCTATAATAAGCCAGTTCTCTTCTGTGGATTTGACTTTCCTTATCTGTAAAAAGAAGGAAGTTGAACCAGATGGGCTTAAAAGACCTTTCCAACCTTCAAATCCTATTATTAAAGCATTTTCTGGCAATGTTGAAATCATGTTTAGATGCTTAGAATTTGAATTACTTCAGTATTTTTAATTCAACTCAATGTAAAGCGTTTTATTTTATTTTAAGGAATAAAATAAGCTTTTCCATAACATAGCATAATAAAAAGATGATTGCACATAAAAGTGTAAATCTATTATGTGACAGCTTGCTATTCCTTTTAAATATATAATAAAGTGATCATGTAAATTTCTGTTTTAATTTATTTTCTTCTTTCAATATTTTAAGGAGCTGTCGTTTCATGAGGGTAGGTAATCCTTCCATTGATGCATGTCAGAGCCCATTGAAGACTTGGGAGAGAATCTTTTGAGTCAAAGATTCATCACTTAGTGGTCATCCTACTGAAGCAATGCAATGAATTTAGCCAGGCTGGTCATTAAACTATCTAAAAACAAGCTAACTAATGAACCATTTTCCAATCCCTGCCACCATGGAAGAGCCTTCCAAACCCAAAAGCTAAAAGGCAAAATCTCTCAGTCTTCACAATGGTAGAAACAATAGTAACATCACTATTGATACTCCCTACTAGATTTGAAAAGTTTGAAATGGGAGCAAATATGGATAGAAAGACAATTTCCCTTAAGAAAAGTAGCCCAGGAATCAAAATAGCAGAGTAATGGCATGGACTCACCTGACTCAAACTCAGAAAATGATGGAATGAAACAATTTTTCAGCCCACTACAACTTAGAAGGTCAGCACCAGGGTCAGAGAGAAGCATAATCCAGCCAGGCCATGCTTGCTTAGACTGAGCATCAACAAATCAGTAGCAGTCCTCAGGATGACTAATTCAGGGACAGCCGTGGCGGTTTCTAGACTTCTCAGCCCAGAGATGGTAAGGGGATTTGACAACAGGTCAGAAGGATATTTATTTATAGGGGTCCCTTTATTGGCATCAGGGGCAGGATTCTGCTGCATTGCTTATACTTGGATCTGGGTCACAGTCCTATGCAAAAAGCACAGCAGAGTTTGCAGCTACAGGGATCATGGCCACAATTCCAGGATTGAAAAGAGTGTTTGTGGTCACTCCCAAACCAGGGCACAGAACAGAAAAATGATAGATCATACCAGCTTGGAAGAACCAAAAACTTACAAGTCCCCAGGATTATGTCTGAAGACAGCTGCACAAAAAGAGCAGAGCCCCACTTTAGCATAGAGTTAAAAGTCAAGAAATAGGCTAGAAAATGAGCAAACAACAGAAACAAATTCTGACCATAGAGAACTACTATGGTGACAATGAAGATCAAAACACACAGAGAGAAGATGACAACAAAGTCAAAATTCCTGCATCCAAAGCCTCAAAGAACAATATGAATCAGTCTCAGGCCAAGGAAGAACTCAAAAAGGATTTTTTTTAAATCAAGTAAGAGAGGTAGAGGAAAAATTAGGAAAAGAAATGTGATACAAAAAAATCACACAAAAAAAGAATCAACAGTTTGGTAAAGGAGGCACAAAAAATAATGAAAATAACACTTTAAAAAACAGAATAGGCCACATGGTAAAAGAAACACAAAAATTCGATGAAGAAAAGAATGCCTTGAAAAGCAGAATTGACCAAATGAAGAGAAGAACTCCTCAGAAAGTAGAATTGGGCAAAGGAATTAATTTATTTTCCTTGGAAAAGGAGGTATGAATGGAATAGGAGATACAAAAGCTCATTGAAGAAAATAATTTCTTAAAAGCTAGGGGCAAGTGGTAACTAATAATTTTATGAGACAACAAAAACAAACAAAATCAAAAGAATGAAAAAATAGGTAAAAAAATGTGAAATATCTCATTAGAAAAACAACTGACCTAGAAAATAGGTCCAAGAAAGATCATTTAATAATTATTGGACTACCTGAAAGGAATGATAAAAAAAAAAGAGCTTAGATATATATTTTTTTTCAAGAATTTGTTAAGGAAAAGTGCCCTGATATTCTAAAACCAGAGGGTAAAAATAGAAGTTGAAAGATCCCCTTCTGAAAGAGATCCCAAAATGAAAACTCCTGGGAATAATATAGCTAAATTCCAGTCCTCCCACTTCAAGGAGAAAATACTGCAAGTGGTCAAAAAGAAACAATTCAGGTATTGTGGAGTCACAATCAGGATAACATAAAACATTCTAAATGGCAAAGGAACTAATATTACAATGAAGTACCACCTACCAGCATGGAGGTATTCGGGCATAATCCTTCGGGGAAAAAGAATATATTCAATGAAATAAAGGACTTTTAAGCATTTTTGATGAAAAGACTAGAGCTGAATAGAAAATTTGACTTTCAAATATAAGATATGAAAGTACAAAAAAGGTAAACAGGAAAGAAAAAAATAAGGGATTTGATAAAATCAAATTTTATATTCCTATATGAAAAAATGATATTTATATTTACTAAATCTTTTCTCATCCTTAGGACTGATAGGAGTATACATAGAGAGCAGGGCCATGAGTTCAATGTAATTGTTTTTTTTTTTAAATAAAATTAAAGAGTTAAAAAGAAAAATGCACTGGAAAGGGGGAAAGGGAGAGGTAGAATGGTCTAAATTATCTGACATAAAAGAGGCCCATAAAGAGATTTTATGGTAGAGGGGGAAATGGAGGAATCAGGAAGGGGAGAACATGAACCTTATTTTCACTGGAATTGGCTGTCTTACCAAGCAGAAGAGTAGGAAGGGAAGGGGAGCTGGTAAAAGTCAGAAGCAAAACACTTGAGAATGAACCGAGTAAAAGGGGAGAGAAAGTAGAATAAATAGGAGAAAATGAGATGGAGGGAAATACATAGTTGATAATCATGGCTGTAAAATAAAATTTTACAGTGAATTTCTCTGATAAAGATTTCATTTCTCAAACAGAAAACTGGGTCAAATTAATAGAAATAAAAACCATTCTTCAATTGATAAATGTTTTCAGCTTTTAGACAAAGTAATCAAAACTATCTATAGTCATATGAAAGAAGTTCTCTAAATAATTATTGATGAGAGAGAAGCAAACTAAAACAATTCTGAGCTACCTTTTCCTTCTCAAATTGGCTAATATGACAGAAAAGGAAAATGACAACTGGAGGGGATGTGGGAAAATCAAAACACTAATGTACCATTGGTGAAATTGTATACTGATTCAACCATTCTGGAGAGCAATTTGGAACCATGCCCATAGGGCTGTAAAATTATGTATATCATTTGAACAAGCAATATCACTACTAGGTCTGTATGCCAAAGAGATAAAAACAAAAAGGAAAATGACTTATGCATACAAAAATATTAGTGGTGACAAAGAATTGGAAATTGAAGGGCTATCCATCAATAGCTGAAGACATTGTTGTATATGATTGTGATGGAATACTGCTGTGCTTTAAGAAATGATTAAAAGGATGTTCTCAGAAAAATCTGAGAAGGCTTACATGAACAGATGTAAAATGAAATGAACAGAACCAGGAGAACATTGTATACAATAACAGCTATATTGCATGATGATCCAAAATGAATAACTTAGCCATTCCCAGCAATATAATGATCCAGGACAATGCTGTAGGATTTATGGTGAAGATGCTGTACATCTCCAGAGGAAAAAAAAATTTAGAGCCTGGATACAGATCAAAGATATTATTTCTTTACTTTCTTTATTTGGAGGGGAGAGTTATTTGTGTTTTCTTCCACAGAATAACTTACAGGAAATGTGTTTTGCCCGATTACACATGTATAATATATGTCAAATTGTTTGCCTTCTCAATGAGGGATAGAAAGGAAGGAGGGAAAGAATTTGAAATTCAATTTTTTTGATTATTAAAATTATAATTTTGGAAAATGAAATATTAAATAATATTTTAAAAGTAGCCCATTTCTACCTGTTCTGCTTTAATAGCTATTATGAGATGCACAAAAAAAATTTACTATACCAGGATTGCATAAAAGGTTTTTTAGTATAGTTTTCCTTCACACAAGACAGCAGCTCACGACTCAAAATAAAACACTTTTGGAGCAGAGTAGGAGTGCTATGAAGATCAAATAAGATAATAGATATAAAGTATTTTGTAAACCTTATAGTTCTATATAAATGCTAGTTATTAGGATGAGTATTCTATTCACTTTTATATTAGTATTAGTATCATTAACCTCCTGTCACAAAGCCTCCAGTCTGGCAATGACTTCATTGCTTGTCTTCTGTTGCATTCCTGCTGAGATCCAGCAATGTTTATAGAGCAATAAAGTGATGTGCTAATAAATGTTTAACTGGGGTTTGGGAAGATAAGAAGAGGCAGCATTTTTAACATTTTCTTAAGTCTAGAACATCAACAAATCAAGAAATCAGCCCTGTTTGTAGCCATTGGCAGTTTCTGGGGTGTAAAGCTCACACTCAAAACTTAACAATCTCTTTAAAAAGCTGGTTAGAGGGGCAGCTAGGTGGTGCAGTGGATAGAGCACCAGCCCTGAAGTCAGGAGGACCTGAGTTCAAATCTGGTCTCAGACACTTAACATTCCCTAGCTGTGTGACCCTGGGCAAGTCACTTAACCCCAATTGCCTCAGCAAAAAAAAAAAAAAAAGCTGGTTAGATCTTATCCCAGTACACCACTGACTAGGAGTATGGGCTACTTCAGGTAAAGCAGTCTTCAAGCCAAGGAAGTTAAAGGCATCAATCAGTGATGGTCCTTTGGAAAAGCTGTCCTTAGATCAACACTTTTACTTCATCAAGATCTCCATTGTCCCCCGGTAGGTGCAAAATGCCTATGGCCCCTTCAAACTTGTGTAATGTTCAGGGAGAAACTGAGGTAGTATCACACATTGGAGATTAGTAATATTTTATTGATGTTAATTGAGAGTTTAGAATCCATAACTATGGATCGAAACTGCTGGGACTCTTGTGTCAAAACATACAGTCCATTGAGAGTTTAGACTGGCAAACATTAGCCAGCCAACTGGATCTCAAGTAGGTCCAGGAAATAATGTTTGGTCACAGGATGCTTATAGGACTCCCAGCGCTCAGGGGAACAAAGAGCTCCTGGAGCAGAAGGAGGGGTAGGGTACTGGGGGGGGATTGGAGTTCCAGGAAAGGACTATCAATTCAGTTTTGACAGGTTGGGGGTATGGAGGAAGAGAACATAAATTCTGAAAAGCTAGGAAAGGAACTAGAAGACAGTAAACATGAAGCCAAAAGATAAGGGGTATGTCAAGATGGACCATCTGGAGATTTAATGACTTTTTGGAATGCTAGCCCAATTATTCCTGATGTCAGGAAGTGGGAAGGGGGGTTGCTACTGAAGCAGAAGAATTAAGGGAAATTGAAACAGAGCAATTAAGGGAAACTGAGACATGGAGCATGAGCACAACACCTGGACCACTTCCCCACCAACCTGAAGGTCAATAGATTTCATAAGAAAGAAGTTGGTTCTCACTCAGATAAATCAAATTAGTTCCCATCTCATTAGCAGGGAGACAAGGGAAGCCAAGCTGAATTAAATAGGAGAGGATAAACTGGGAGAGGGAATGCAAAGTAGGAACGCAGAAGTTTCCATAAAAGGCAATGAGAAGTGTTAAGCAAGAAAAAAGAGAAAGTCCACCCAAGAACCAAACCTAAAAAGCCTTTGGCAATTGATTCTTATGACTCTTAGAGAGGTTCACAGCATATGGGTTTGGGGATACTAAGACATTATCCATTAGCATTCTATTTTAATTTCATTAATTAGATATCCACAAAGAATCTCACCTCTAGCTATAATATATAATGTTCATAAAAGGTAATGTTTTTGAGAGACTAAGAAGCTATAAATGCTCACTGACCCATCTGCCTTCTTTCTTATCCCTGTAAAATCATTATTGGAATGGTTTTTGCATGTGTCAAGAATATTCTTAGCAAAGATGTGAGAAGAGAACAGATAATATTGTGTAGATTATTTTCTAACAGATCAAATCATAGTCACATAATTGGCTAAGAGGTGGAATAAATATAAGGTAACAATATGTCTGAGACAAAAACAAAACTGATTCAATGGTGCAAAACATAATCTTAAATGGTTTCCTCCAGCAAAATATCTTCCCCTATTCCTGTTGAACCTTGCAGTCACTGGGAGCTTTAAATGAATTGAGGGAAGGGAAAACAAGTATTTATATAGCACCTACTATGTGCCAGGCATTATATTAAGCACTTTACAGGTATTATCTCATCTGACCCTCATAAACCTATGAATCAGTTTTTATTGACTTTGTTTTATACTTGGGGAAACAATGCAATGAAGTTAGATTATTTGTCAAGGTCAAATAATTATTAAATATCTGAGGCTGGATTTGAACTCATAATCCTGACTCCAAACTCAGCACTCTCTCCACTGTGCTTTTAGTTGCCCTATCCAGAACAAGGGAGATTCTGGATGATTGGATGTGGGTCTGGATACCATATTTTGGGAAAGATGCTGTTGAATTAGAACACATCCAGAAAATAATGACCATGATAGGCAAGTGTAGATGGAAGTGTTGAAACAGATAGATAGGTAGAGGCAGCTAGGTGGTGCAGTGGATAGAGTACCAGCCCTGAAGTCAGGAGAACCTGAGTTCAAATCTGGCCTCAGACACTTAACACTCCCTAGCTGTGTGACCCTGGGCAAGTCACTTAACCCCAATTGCCTCAGGAAAAAAAGATGATAGGTAGATAGATAGGATAAACATCTAGAAAGATAGATCATAGATAGATAAATCATAGAAGCAGATAATAGAAAGAAAGGTAGGTAGGTAAATAGATCATAAATAGTTAGAATGATAGGTAGATAAATCACAGATATATCATAAGAAGATAGATAGACCATAAATAGAAAAGTAGATAGATCATAGATAGGTGGATAAGTGGATAGATCATAAATACATAGAAACCTAGATGGAAAGATAGATGATAGGTAATAGGGGAAAGACCATAGAAAGACTAAAAGATGAGATCAAAGCAAAAATACTTTTTCACCTTTTTTTATTTCACCTTGTTTATTTGCTTGGGTTTTTTTTTCATTTTTTTTTCCTTTTCTTGTGCAGTATGATGAATATGAAAATATGTTTAGAAGAATTGCACATGTTTAACCTATATGACATTACTTGCTATCTTGGGGAGGGAGAAGAGGGAAGATAAAAAGGGAAAAGGGGGAAGAGAGACAGAGAGACAGAGGAACTGAAAGACTATTAAGCACTTATAATGTGCTAGGAACTGTGCAAAGTGATGAAGATACAAATAAAGAAAGACCCCACTCTCAAAGACTTTACTTTCTAATGAGGAAAGAAAATGCATATCATGGAGGCAGCGAGCTAAAGAAAGGAAAAGAGAAGGGGATTACAAGTGTGGGGACATGGATGGAGATAAAATCTAGTAGATGCTCAGAATGAGTGAGATGAGACCAGAGCTCACCTGCCAGAGTGGCTCCAGAAGCAAAGTCCCATCTCAGGAGAGTAGAACACTGATGATTGCTCCAGTGAAGTCAATTATAGGCTGCCCGATTAGGATGGGAAGAATGGAGACGATGCTGTGTAAGTTGTCATATAATCGAACAACAAAATACTAATAAAAGGAAAAAAGAATTTATAGAAAATAGATGTGAACATTCTTTAAGATGCATCAATGGTCTCTCTAGATAGAATGGATTATATGGTGCCCTTCTCTGGGAATGTAGTGACTAAGTAGCAAAGATCTAGAGCTTACAAGGCATCCCAGAAGTCACCTGGTCCAATTCCTTTGACTGAGCCCCAAGAATGATAAGGAAACAGCCCCCAAAAGGCTGAGTGAGTTATGTAAAGCCACACAATAAATATCAGAGGTTGGCTCTGAATCCAGGGCTTCTGATTCTAGAATTAATGTTTTTTTCTAGTAGATGAATAGACAAAGTCCTGAATGACCCAGGATGAGAAAGCAGCTAGGGGTGGATATCTACCTGCACCACTGGTGAAGAGACATAACCGCTGACAATAAGAAGAGCCCAGAACCAGAGCAGCACGGCAAAGCTGGTGGGCTGCACAGGGACTCATTGATTTTCATCGACAGCCCACTGTGAGCAAGCCTCTGATGCCTTCTTTAAAGCACATGCATATACACATACACATACTTACACACACATTGTCATATACATATACACGCATGCACCCACACTGACACACACATTCACACACTCACACACATTTTCACACACACTTATACATACATACACCCATACTCACAGATACCTAAATATACATATGCTCATACACACATATTCTCATACACACTTACACACTCATACTCACACACATAAACCCATACATACATACACATACTTACACACACATTCTCACATACACATACATACATACACCCACACTGACACACACATTCACATACATTCTCTCACACACTTATACATACATGCACCCACACTGACACACATATTCACACACATTCTCACACACACATACATACATACACCCATACTCACAGACACCTAAATATACACATGCTCATACACACATATTCTCATACACACTTACACACTCATACTCACACACATAAATCTATACACACATACACATACTTACACACACATCATCACATACACATACATACATACACCCACACTGACACACATATTCACATACATACACATACTTACACACACATTGTCATATACATATATATACATGCACCCACACAGACACACACATTCACACACACACACATTCTCACACACACTTATACATACATACACTCATACAGACACTTAAATATACATGTGCTCATACACACATATTCTCATACACACTTACACACTCATACTCACACACATAAATCCATACACACTTACACACATATATTTGCACACACACACACACACACACATGCATTATTACTCCTCCTTGGCCAACACCATCACACCAAAGATAAGGGAAGTTTTAATCATCTGGAGATGTCCCAAAGGCACATGTCAAAATCATTTGCTGACAAGTCTTCAAACCCGCCCCCTGAGCAAGGCAGCAGCTGATGACATTAGACACAGACCCTGTGGGTGACTTGGGGAGGAATTCCATTCCTAACATGTGGCACTCAGCACCTCAAGCAGACAACACTGCCTCCAAATGACAGATGGCTCACTTAATAAGCATGAAACACAGGAAGAGAAGGAAGGTGAAGACTTCCCACATCCAGGGTTGGGGTAACATAAAACCCAAGGCTAGCACTGAGATGTCATAGCGAGGGAAAAATAAAAGATTATTGAATAATTGCCTGCATTCTAAAGATTTCCCCCTCTGCTCTAAAACATACCCTTAATCCACCAATCAGCAAGATTCAATGTGTTTATTTAGTGTGCCAAGGGGAAGCTAGGTGAATAGAGTGATAGACCTAAATTAAGGAAGACTTATTTTCCTAAATTCAAAATTGACTTCACACACTTACTAGCTGTGGCAAGTCATTTAGCCCTATTTGCCTCAGTTTCCTCATCTACAAAATGAATTGGAAGAGGAAACGGAAAAGCACTCCAGTATCTTTGCCAAGAAATCCACAAAATGGGATCATGAAAAGTCAAACATGGCTGAACAACATGTGACAAGCTGTGTTTTAGGTGCAAAAAAAAGCAAAGACAAAAATGAAAAAGCTTCTATCCTAGAGGATCTTGCATTCTAATATGTCTGTTTGAGGGAAAACAATCAGTCTATTTGAATAGGTTCAGGAGCTGTGATTTTCTTGACATAGGGAATTCCCAAGTATTTCACCAATACTGATTGGCACCTTCTCTGTAATGTATGGTCTTAGAGATTGTCTAGAACGCTAAGAAATGTAATGACAGGGGCAGCTAAGTGGCACAGTGGATAGAGCACCAACCCTGAAGTCAAGAGGACCTGAGTTCAAATCTGGTCTCAAATAGTTCCTAGCTGTGTGACCCTGGGCAAGTCACTTAACCCAATTGCCTCAGCAAAAAGCGAAAAGAAAAGAAAAGAAAAGAAAACGAAAGAAATAAAGAAATGTAATGACAGTACAAATCCAGTAGTGAGGCAAACAGAGAAAACATGGCAAAATTTGCACCTTGGCAAAATTTGGTAGATTCAAAAATTAATCAAATAACAAACATTAATAAATGCCTACTATGTGCTATGTATACCTACTCTGAGTACATTAAACTGCTAAATGCTAGAGAGAGGGAAAGAGGCAAAAGACAGTCCCTTCTCAAGGAGTGCACAATTTAATGGGGGAAACAACAAATAAATATTTACAAACAAGCTAGATACAGGATAAATAGGAAATAATTAAGAGGGAAGGCACTAGAATTATGAGACACATGTGAAAGCAAACTGATTATCCTTACCATTAAATTCCCTCCTCTTTCTAACAGAAATACTACAAATTCTCTCTGCAGATTCCTCATTCACACAACTCTGTCACAATATCTAAATTTATTTGGACTCTCTAAGTGGTTATGTGACCCTTGGTAAATCACTACTTCATTCCCTGTCATTTTCCTCCTTTGGAAAATGGGAATAATAATAGCACTAACCTCACAAAGTTGTTGTAAGGATCAAATATTTAAATATATACACATCCATATAGTTTTACAAACTTTAAAAATCTATACAAAATGCTAGCATGGTTATCAATTATTATTATTAATAATAAACCATTCATTTTAATTATTAATTATTAGATTACTGATGTCACCAAATCCATCTTTGCAGCATTTCTTACAACCACCTCCTCCCACTCCCAATACCCAACTCAAAATCTTCACTACCACAAGCCTGGACAATTGTCTCCCCAAAGATATCTCCATCTTTCATTCTCCCTATGCTCCAATTGATTCTTTATAAAACTTCCAGGATAATCTTTCCCTCCCATAAACTTGGTCACATTTCTCCACTGTTTAATTATCTTCATTGGCTCCCAATTGACTGCAAGTTAATTTTTAACTCCTTTTCTGACTTTCACACTATGGTTTCACCTTACTAACCAATCTTATCTCCCTTCTATTCAGTCCTTGCTCCAGCCAGACTAGACTATTCTACTCCCTGAATATGCCCTATACCCATGTAACTATTTTATTGCTTACTTTCTTTTGGTTGAGAAAATCCCGTTGCATTAAACTCCCATGCATGCTTTCAATTTCAACCCTAATGTCAAAGAGACTTTTTTGATGGTCCCTATTTCAAATAACCTTCCCTCTCAAACCTCAAATAGCATGTAATCATTCTCTAATGAACTTATGTTATAATATGCTATATTATAGTTGTCTGGGCTTGTGACAGACCTCCCCCTAGATTGTAAGTTAAATGATAGTAAGCTAAGTAGTACAGTGGATAGTGTGATGAGCTTGTAACCAAGAAGATATGAGTTTAAAACTTCTCCCAGATATTTCCACACTTAATCTCCTGTAGTCTCAGTTTCCTCAACTGTTAAATGAAAAAAATAATAGTATCTAATTTACAAGGTTTTTGTGAGGATCGAATGAGCTATATATATATAAAATACTTTGCAAATGTTAAGGTGCTATTGTTGTTCATTTTTTAGTCATGTCAGATTCTCTATGGCTTTTCTTAGCAGAGATACAAAGGAGTAGATTTGCTATTTCCTTCCCTGGTTCATTTTATAGATGAGGAAACTGAGGCAAACAGAATTAAGTAACTTGCCCAGTGTCTCACAACTAGTAAATGTCTGAGTCAGGAAAATGAGTCTTTCTGACTCCAGGTCCAGCCTTCTAGCCACTGTGCCATCTAACTGCTCTTTAAGGAGCTCTAGAAATGCTATTGTTATTGTTGTTGTTATTATTAATCCTTTTATCTCCCCAGAACAGTGCTCTGCGCACAATAAGATTTAATAACTATTTGTTGAATGAATGAATGTTATGGATGTTTTAAATTATCAAGAAATCTGCTGGAAGTCTCATGATGATTAAAAACTGAGTATATAGTAAATTTTTAACTTGCCTCATTAACAGTTTCATCTCTCAGGAGTTAGAGAAAGCAATGAGATACACTGCTGTTCTGGACTTGACTCGACAAACAAGAAAGAATTTATGAGTAAAGTGGAAGTGATGGGGAACTAGGGAGAAAGTAATCATGTCACCCTAGATTTGGTAAAAGTAACAAAGGGAATGATGAGCAAAGGCAGACACGTACTAAGCTTTAGCAAGTTTCAAAAAGTTTACAGAGATGATCCTTGCGATTTCCTAGGAGATTTTTAAAGGGGAGGTGGATGAAGAGGCATGGGAAATTCTCAAAAAGGGAAATTTTGACAACATAACTACAAGAAGAAAAGGTATAGCATCTGCTATACAACAGCGCAGGATGAGGATGAGTTGTCCAGTGTCCTCATATTGTCGAGAGATGTTTGTCAAAGATTGAAAGAGGAGCAAAAAGTGCAGGGCACATAAAAAAAACTGTCTTGGAAATTTAAGAAAAATGCCAGAAATGTTTAAAGTTGAGGCTCAGAAAAATCTAATGATAAAAAGGACTTTTCTTTTTGGTAATAAGAGGGACCAAGGACTGATAAGCTGACTACTAGCAGCACATGAGGTCAACTTAGCGAATGACAGAGAGAATTAGATTATTCACCTTCTATTTTGCTCCTATCTTTTTTATCAATGAAATGACCTTCAAATAAAAAAAGTTAGAACAAAAATGCTTTAAGAGAGAATTGAATCCTAAGATCAAAGAGGAAAGAACTATTTTAAAGGGGTTTATGATTAATTCTCCAAGTCCAATCATATTTTTTCTTAGAGAAGGAAAATAACTTGCTTAGCTACTCAATGAACTATGTGTCATCAGTAATTTTTAATGAACTGTGGAGAAAGGAGGAGAAAGGCTGAGGAGGTATCAGAAGCCTGGAGGAAGTTCCTCTGGAGAGAAGCAATGGCTGTTCCTGTTTTCAGAAAAGTCAATTTAGCAAACTATAGATCAATGTGTTTGACCATTTATGGCTCATAGATCTGGAGATGGAAGGGAACTCAGAAACCACCTACTCCAACCCCCTTGTCTTACAAGACAGTAGGTTATTATTAGACAGATTGTTTATGACCATTTAGAAAGGAAAACCATTGTCACCAGAAACAATATTGGTTAATTTAGAACAATTCATACCAAATTAGCATTATTTCCTATTCTGGAGGTAAAAACTGGTACAATGGGGAAAGTCTACTGTTAGCAACAAAGATGTGAGTGAAGGAGCTCAGCTGAGACCATGAACCAGATATGAACATCAAGATGTTAGCAGATGTTAGCAATGAGAAAAGAGGGAAGGGAGGGGTACAGTGCCTGCTGTGCACTGGAGATAAGTATCAAAGTCTCCAGCTGTATCTATTAGGGACAGATCAATTATTTAAGACAGGTTTACCCTGTTTTCAATGCTAGCTTATCCTGGTCTGATCAGCTACTCTGCCTCAGAAGGGATATTACTTGCAAGGAAGCATCACTGTAATTGACCATGGCAGATGTACACATAATATATTTAGATTTCGGTGAACTGTGTAAAAAAAAAACCTTTTAGTGATGTCTGTGTATAGGATGGAGAGATGAAGACTAGGTGATAATACAGTTAGGTAGATCTGAAACTGATTAAACATCTAAAACCCACATTTATCATAGTCAACCCGGGAGAAAGTCACTAAGGGAGCACTGCAGGATTATAGCCTTATCCTATTTCACTCTATATTTTTCTATATGTCTTGCATGATGACACAAATATCTTGATAGACAAATAAAACATTTGTGAAGTACTTATGATGTGCCAGATAGTGAATTAAGCACTGGGATCATGAATATAAGCAAATCAAATAGTCTCTATCTTCAAGCACTTTATATTCTAATGCAAGAAAACAATACATAATAGGGAGCTGGAAAGTAAAGAAAGGGAGGGAATGAAATGAGCATGGCTGGAACCCCTTAAAATGGGAATATGAGCTAGAGAGTCACCAATCAGGAAAGTGGGCCTTAAGGCAGAGGCATCTCTAGGATGGGAAGACTGCTAGTAAGATGAGGAGATTGAGAAGTCTGGAGAGAGGGTTGAACAAGAAGTGAAGATAATATGTCTAGGGTCCCTCATAAAATGGTGATATGAATTAGAGTTCAAATGTTGCATACAGCAAGGACATATGGGTCAATTTGGCTAGAATAGAGATTCTGGGAATAGGAAATCCATCTAGAAAGATATTCTGGATCCATATCCCAAAGAGCTTCGAATGTGCATTTTATTTTGGTGGTAATAGGGAGCCATTCAAGATTTATGAGTAGGGAGATGTCAGACATAGTTATAGGAACAATGGCATTAAGTGATAGTAACAAGTTAAACCATTATAGGAATATCTGAAGAGATTAGAAGCGCCTTCACAGGGCAAAAGAAGCTATAATCATATGAGTCTTTATATAAAATATGTAAAGACTAAGGAATTAGCTTCACGTGTCAAACATCAAAATTTACATATAGCATTATACAAATATTGTTTACTTGGAATAGAACTGAATTGTGTCCCCATGAAGAGACAGACTATTCAAATATAGATATATCTGTCACCTTTTAGAGGTAAGATGCATATACCTTGTCCACAAGTGGTCTATATTGGTACAAATTCATCACCTTACATAGGTAGCTTCAATAAATTTAGATGCTGCAGGAATAAGTTAACCATCTTGAGATTTGTTCGTGTGAATAAGAGGGCTTGATAAGTATAGTTCTAATATTGTGCATAGAGACAGTTATCTGCTGAGATCAACTATCTGGTTAGCCTATCTGAGTGTTAATGTTCCAGGATTCATGGACAAACTATCAAGGGGGAGGGAGGAGAAAGTAGTGTCCATGTAGGAGCCATCCTTTGGCCATAGATGTGTCACCATGCATCCAAAGGCTGTATAATATAGTATATATCATTATACATCAGAGAGGGCTCTAGATGTAGCATAGATGCAGCATACAAATACATGTATTCTGAATCGATCATGCAAATAGATTCAGAAAGCAAAAGAATCAAATTCATCCCTGGCACTCTGGTATACAGTAGCCAACACAATCTGGGCACATCTCTTCCCATTATCATTCCCCAAGCTCCCTCTCACCAACTTTTCCAAATGTTCCTTCATTTCATTAAAAACCCCTTGGCTAAATATTCATGGAGAGCAAGGATAGGAGACAAGAGAGAATGAAAAGAATTAACCTGGTAATTAGTTTCCTCTCATTCAATAGACTCATCCAATTTGTTTCATGGATTTTCCTTTCAAAAGAGGAATAAAGATACCCTCACAAACCCCAAAATATCCAACACATCTCTTAACTTGATTAACAAAATATCAGCTCAGACTGCTGCAGAGTGAGAAAAAGTCTGAAAAGAATACTCACTTGTCTATTTATTTATACTTGTAAAAATGTCTATGCAAAGACGCAAATGTGCTGCTTGACTTAAAATGGAAAATGATGCTATCATACTGTTTAAATTCAGCATAGATCATGAGTCAGATATTGTCCCATGAGATGAGACCCAGAGTCAATCAAACAAGGGCTAGGACTCAATGTTTTGAAATTTGGGAGGCTGGCTTCATTGGCAGTGTTACACAAAGGAAATTCAGATAGTCCCTGCCTTCTAGGAACTTACAGTCTAGTTGAGGAGATAATACATGCACACAGAGAGGCAGAGTTAAACAGTGAAGCACCATATAAGTGATGTCAAAAGGTAATCAACTGAGCAACAAAATTATTAAGTGTCTACTATGTGCTTGCTAGGCATTAGGCTAGCCTCTGGGGATGGAAATACAAAAGAATGAAACAATTCCCACTCTTACAGAGCTTACATTTTGATGGAGGAAGCAACAAGAATATACATAAAGATATGAAAAAAAAGGAAGGACGGAAGGGAGGGAAGGAAGAAAGGAAGGAAGGAAGGAGGGAAGGAAGGAAAGAGGGAAGGAAGGAAGGGAAGAAGGAGGGAGGGAAGGAAGGAGGGAAGGAAGGAAAGGGAGGAAGGAAGGAGAGGAAGGAAGGGAGGAAGGAAGGAGAGGAAGGAAGGAAGGAAGGAAGGAAGGAAGGAAGGAAGGAAGGAAGGAAGGAAGGAAGCAAGGAAGGAAGCAAGGAAGGAAGCAAGGAAGGAAGGGAGGGAAGAAGGAGGGGAGGAAGGAGGGAAGGAAGGAAGGAAGGAAGGAAGGGAGGAAGAAAGGAGAGAAGGAAGGAAGGAAGGAAGGAAGGAAGGAGGGAGGGAAGGAAGGAAGGAAGGAAGGAAGGAAGGAAGGAAGGA
>JAJPUD010001664.1:71701-121738 GCA_023553655.1 Myrmecobius fasciatus | reverse complement strand
GGAAGGAAGGAAGGAAGGAAGGAAGGAAGGAAGGAAGGAAGGAAGGAAGGAAGGAAGGAAGAAGGGAAGGAAGGAAGGAAGGAAGGAGAGGAAGGAAAGAAGGAAGGAAGGGAAGTAGGAAGGAAGGAAGGGAAGGAGGAAGGAAGGGAGGGAGGAAGAAAGGGAGAGAAGCAGGGAATGAGGAAGGGAGAGAAACAGGGAAGGAAGAAGGGAGGAAAAAGCATTCATTAAACACTGGGGATCCAAATAAAAAAGTTAAACAATTCCTGTTCCCAAGGCATTCACATATGAATGTAGGAGATATTGCCAGCTGCAAGTCAAATGGAAAGATCCTATAGTCCTTGGGGCATAGTGGCAAAGGAAAAAGTATTGTGTTGCCTTTAATGTCATTTACACTGTTAAATTATATCAGCTTCTGATGTTGAACCATTTGACAATGCCAAGACTTTGTATCAAGAACTTTCTTTTCTGAGTCCTTAGTAATAATTGCTATAACACTCACACACTAGCAGTTGCCAGTCAGAATAAACATATAGCACATTTGAAAGAGTGAGACACCCTTTTCTGTCTGTCTTTTTTTTTCTGGGATGGAACCCACTCCCAACCCACTCTTTAGTTGACAAATTGGGCTGGTTTTCCAAAAAATTAATTGTCTTTGATAATCCCTCCCTCTTATTCATGATTATCTGCTACAAGAACATAGGAGTAATTGCCAGAGACTCCCCTTGCCACTCATCAGCTCCAACCAAAAGATCCAACACCCTCAAAATTCTGGGATCCATAAGCTGGCTAAATGGCATAGACACAGACATTCCCTTTACAAGATCTATTAAGTCATCAGCTTTTCCTGCTCAGCAGCCAATAAAAGGTTGGCTAATCATTCCAAAGCTTAGATAACTTCATCTTGAAATTGATTTTCATTTACCTAATATCAGAAAAGAAGAAAATTTCAGACGCATTTCCAAAAAAAAAAACAGACCAGGTCCTCATAAGCTTTGGAAGTAATGTTTGAGATATCCATGGTGAAAAATCACTGGACAGTCACGAGTTAATTGAAATTTTAGAGAGCATTTATTTGCCGGGCCCGGCGTCTGAACCCCCAGACGAGCTAGAAGGATTCAGCCCCGAGCCTGGTAGGCCACAAGTTTTTAAGAGCACTGACCACTCCCCCCCCATAATTTTGCAGTTAAACATTGATTTCTTACTAATATAATGAAGAAGTAACAGGATTTGAGGTATACATTGTAAAATACTGATACATCATCTGGGTCAATACACCTGGATCAGAGCAAACTATCTTTGTGGAATAGAATACTTCTCTTATTAAGTCTGGGCAAACATACTGTGGATTAAACCCATTTCCCTCATTGTGTGAGGTAAACAATCCTTGGACCCTGATTGAGTAAATACTATCAGGAAATTTCTAGGCTCCTTGTGAGGTAAACATTCCTGGGACCCTTACTGAGCAAATACCATTAATGAACTCCTAGGCTCCTTGACCTAAAGAGGGGAAGGGTTGGATCTGTCCATTTCAATGTTCTTTACAATTTACCTTTTCTTCTGGGATCAGAGCAAGAGTGGCTACTCCCTTCATTCCTTACCAAAAAGCTATGTTTCAAGAAAGAAAATAGCCTATATGTAGCCACATCAACTTTTCCCAGTCATTAGCCAACAAGAGGTTTGCTTATCATGCCCAAATCATTAGCAACCAAAAACATTGTCACTGCCAAAGTAGCCAAGGGTTGAAACAGCATGAATGGTCCATAATGGTCAGAGAAGGACAGCTCTAGTCAATCCCTGTTTGCAATGAGTCTGGGTCAGGCTTTGCAGGAGTTTAATAGCTAAAAGAAAAGAGTGCATATTTTATCCTAAATACAATAGAGTCAAATGGATTGAGCAGAAAATTGACATTATCAGATCTGTGCTTAAGGAAAATCATTTTGGCAGCTTTGTGGAAGACAGATTAGAGTAGGAAGAAAGTTGAGACAAGGAGATCAATTAGGAGACTGATCTGTACCATGATGGCTTTGTGAGCAGAGAAGCTGGATCAGACAAGAAAGAAGTTGTGGGGGTGGAAAAGCAAGATTTGGCAATTGCTTGAAAGTAATAATAATAATACTTTAAGATTTTTAGAGCATTTTACAAATATCATTTCATTTTCACAACCCTGGGAGGCATTTCCCACATTCAAATGTGAATGTCTTGGAAAGAAGAATTGTTTAACTTTCTTATTTGGATCTTCAGTGCTTAGCACAGTACTTTGAATTTGTAAGTGCTTAATAAATGCTTTTTCCTTCCTCCCTTCCTCTCTTCTTTTTTCCCTCCCTTCCTCCTTCTTTTCCTTCCTTTCTTCCTTCTTTCCTTCCTTCCTTCCTTTCATTTCCTTTCTTTCTTTCTTTTCTTCCTCCCTTCTTTTTTTCATATCTGCATGTATATTCTTGTTGCCTCCTCCATCAGAATGCAAGTTCTATAAGCATGGGAATTGTTTAATTTTTTGTATTTTCATCTCCAGAGGCTAACCTAATGTTAGCAAACACATATTAGGCACTATTTTACAAATAAGGAAATTGAGGTTTCTTTGGGAAAAGGAAAGCATAAGGAAAAAAAAGTTCAGTCTCTTGTTCCTCACCTCTCACTGACAAAGAGACATTGGAGCAACCATTCCCATTCTTCTCAAGGCCTTTTCTTTATTTCTTTACTGAAAGATACTCTAGCCTTATTAAGAGATAAGCCTAAATTTAAGACAAATTTTCTCTCTCTGGGTCTCAGTTACTTCATCACTAAATGTAGGGAGTTAAATCAGATGATCTCAAAGGTGTCTTCCAACTTTCTGATCTTATAATCTTAGCAGAGGGGATCTATCACGAGAGGGCTAATTAGTGCTCTTTCAGAAATCTTAGGGAGAAAAATAATAACTGACATAAAACTGCTTTAACATAAGCAAAGCACTTAACAGACATGATCTCATTTGAATTGTGCAAATACGTTACATGGATACTAGCGTGCCCATTTCACAGATGTGGGAATTGAATCTGGAGGAGTTAAGTGACTTGCCTAAGTGCACAGCTGAAGACAGAGATGTTTTTCCAAAAAAATCCTATAACCTACAAATCTCTTAGCAAATATTTTTGGAGCAAACTTAAATGATTCAGATCAATATTTCTGGTGACTTCACTGAGTTCTACCTCAAAATTTATAAACTTATTTATCATTTTCCTCTAAAGTAAGAAAAACATCATTATAAATCACTTTTTTTGCCTCGGTTTCAGTCATCTATCTAAGATACTGGCAAGCGGGTGAGGTGAGGACAAGTGGGGTGGGTAGTTTAGTTCACCTATAACCTGGGATAGAAATTCAGAAATGTCTGATATGTTGAATGATAGAATTGAGAAGCAGAGGATTTTAGGCACCATCTTAAGGGCTCACAAGGTGGAGGAGTGTTTGTCCATTCCACACTTATACCACTATCTCCCTAGCTACAGCATCTACTCTCTCCAGGACCAGTCACTCTCCCTACCCAACCCAGGCTCAGAACCACAGATTTTCAATGCATCCTGGGAGGAAGAGGAGTGATTACAGTGCCTTTCACTCACACTCAATCTTTTAAGGTGGAGATTTCAATGTTCACAACATTGTGGGGAACACAAGCTTCACTCCCTGGGGACTGAGCTGCTTTTCCCCCCACTGTGACTGCACTTGAGCAGTGGAAGCCCATTTACTCACTTCACCATGATGAAGACCTAACTATCCTAAGAGTAGAATCTGAGGCCTTTGGACACTCAAGTGCGAATTTCTCCCCAACTTGGTCCCTCCCATCTTCTCATGGCCGGCCACCCAATCTTTCCCAAAGATCCACCTCACACCCATGTGAGGTTCCTGTTGATTCCTACTCTGATGTCATTTCCTTAGTTCTGAAAACTCTCAATTAAAGTTACATTTCTTTGTGCTAAACATCCCTAATTCCTTCTAATAATTTATCATAAGGTATGATTTCCCCTCTCTGCTGCATCCTTGTCACCTTCCTCAGAACTTAGCCCAATTTGACAATGTCTTGCTTAAAAATAGCAGAACCATAAATGAACACAATATTTCAGATGTGGTCCAGCCAACTGAACACATTGGGTGCATTTATTCCCTTTACTCCCTTGCTCTAGATGATGTGTGCACTTTTGTGAACAAAGCCAAAGGCAAAAAGAGATGGTTTTAGCAATCATATCACACTGGCAATGCATAAAACTTCAAACTCCTTGTCATAAGATCTGCTCTCTAGCTATGTTCATACACACACACGCAAACACACATCCATTCTTTAGTTTGGCTGCTAATTGGCTGAAGAAATTTCTATAATTAACCTCTGTTAAATTTCAGCTTTTAATCTGATTTATCTTTCAGACAATAGACATACTAATATCACAGTTCTCGGCTTAGCTTTTTCCAATGAGCAAGATCTCCCAAAATTTGGAATCCCTTGTCTTTTGGTTTAATCCTTTTATTTTAATATTTTCATTCAAAACAATGAGTTTCAAATTCTATCACTCCCTTCCTCTCCCTGAGACAGTAAGAAATCAGATATAGGTTATACATGTTCAATTATGTAAAACATTTCCATATTAGTCATTTTGTATAAGACTCACAAAAAAAAAACTGAAAGAAAGAAAATGAAAATTTAGTCTATATTCAATCAATATCAGTTCTTTCTCTGGAGATGGATAGTATATTTCATCATTAGTCCTTTGGGATTATCTTGGATCATTGTATTATTGACAATAACTAAGTCATTCACAGTTCTTCACCAAAAAATACTGCTGTTACTGTATGCAACATTCTCCTAGTTCTATCCACTTCACTATGCATCACTTGATATAAATTTTTCCAGGTATTTTTTCTGAAATCTTCCTTCTTGCTATTTTTATAGCACAATAATATTTCATTACAATCATAAGCAACAAATTTTTTAGACATTTCCTAATTGTTGGGCATTCCTTTAATTTCCAAACAACTCTGAGGGGCCACCTCACACCTATCAGACTGGCTAATATGGCAAAAAAGGAAATGTTGGATATTGAAAGGGATGTGGAAAAACTGGGACACTAATGCATTGTTAGTAGAGTTGTGAATTGATCCAATCATTCTAGAGAGCAATTTGAAACTATGCCCAAAAGCCTATAAAACTGTGTATACTCTTTGATCCAGCAATATCACTGCTAGGTCTATCTCCCAAAGACATCCAAAAATAAGGGGAAAGGACCTATTTGTAGAAAATATAGTATTGTACCAAAAAAAAGTCAACCTGTGAGGTATTGAAGTAGAATTGAAGAAAGGACACTATGTGTATGTGTGTCTATGTCTGTGTGTTTGTGTATGTGTGAAAAGAGAGAGACAGAAAGAGAATATTGTAAAGAAAAACAATTTTAAAATCCTTTAGAACTTTGATTGATGAAATGATAAAGCAAAATGGCAAAAGACTGAAGAAGAAACAAGCTGCCTACCTCCTGCTCTAGAGGTAATGGATTTAAAAGAATGAATGAGACATATATTTTTAATGTGGGCATTACAAGAATTTGTTTTGCTGGATTATGCATATGTGTCATAAGTATTTCACAGTATTTTTCTTTCTTCAGTAGTAGGCAAGGGGAAGTGGGCAAATAATTAAAGGGAGAGAAGGAAAATAAGAAAGAGAAGAAAGAAGAAAAGAAGAAAGAAGAGAAAAAAGAAGTAAAGAAAAGGAGGAGAAAAAGTGGGGTGTGAGAAAAAAGAAAAGGGGAAGCAGACAAAAGCAAGAAAATCAAGGAGAATGAAAAACTATCATTGCCCAAAAACACTGGTGATCATTTTCCACCATAAAATCTTAAAGAGTTTTCAAGAGGTTCTGAGAGGTCATGTCTGAATCTTGAGTTGAATTCAGAAACTTTCTGACTCCATGACCCTCTTGCTTAGATATCCCTTCCTGCCGTCTTGTTGTATATCCCATATCTTATCTCTTACCATATATGCATGTATGTATTTATATTTTACTGGATATTGATTTAATCAGTAATCAGTTATAAAGAATTCCTGGTATGGAAATTCCCTCCATGGGGTCTAGCTCAACAATTTGTGGATACTTTGTAATTTCAGAGAGTTGTCTAGAATAATGAAGGTTTAAGTGAATTACCCATGGTCATACAACTCATATATGTCAGATGCAAAATTCAAACCCAGGTCAACATATTCTGTAAGCATGGCAGCCTCTCATATGGTCTGTTTGGTTAGCTGTTCTTTCACATCTATATAATTATCCCCAAAATAGATTTGAATCTCCTAGAGAACAGAGAGCATGTTTTAGGCTTACTTATATCTACCACAATGTCTGACATGTAATAGTCACTCAACAAATACTTTGATTATTGATACATATATTTTCATATTTCTTCAACAAAGCTCACTAGGATTTTATTGGATCGATATAATAGATAAGAAGTCACCTTATCACCGAGAAGCAATGTGCATATAGTAAACTACTATTAATGATGCAGGTATTAGTTTTAATTATTATTCTAACAATCAAACCAAAGCAGTTATTCATAAGTGTCTCATTTTAATTGAAGAAATAAAGAAAAATGCACTTTCATTGAATCTCCATGAAATAAGATTGGTTTAAAAAAAACCAGCAATGCACAGTGGAATTTAAAGTTAGGGGATCCAGGATCAAATCAAAACTTATTATGTGCCTCTGTGTATATTATTCCTCTCTGAACCTCAGTTTCCTCATCTGTGAAATAATGGGATTTGACTACAATATTTATGATCCTTTACATCTTTTTTCTTTCATAAGTGTAAATCATTTGTAAGCATGCCCGGACTACTGAAGCTGGGAGATACCTGCTTCTGGAAGAAGACATCCTGAAATAGCCTACCATGTTGTTGCAAGCAGCTTTTTTTTCCATTGGCAGAGTAGCTGGGACTGTCTGTGTCTTTAAATATATCTGACTGAGAGGTGGTCATCCTTTCTTTCCAATGACATCCAATGATGAAAGTCTTGCTCACTGGCAGAAAATGCATCATTCAGTAACCTAGTCTGAGAAGGGTCACCCAAAGCCCTGTTGGATCTGAGAAACGGGCTTACAGTTTAGGTCTTGTCTCATTTGCGCTTTTCAATTCTAGATGTCGGGAAAGAAGTCCTGGGCCTGGAAACTTAAGCCATGGGAACTTTAGAGCCCAAGTTTCCAAGCCAGAAGATGCAACCAGTCCAGAAAATTATTCCTGAGAAACCAAGATTCAAGAAGTCAAGCCCCAAAGTCTCTATGTTATAAGATGAAAATAATCAAGGAACCAACTTCTCCACATAATGGATTCTTCCCAGAGTCTTTCTCTTTCTTCTGGGACCTTTCCCTGCTGAGAATCTGTATCTTCTTTCTAAGATAGAAATCAGAAGATCAAGATCTCTCCTTTCTTGAGCTCTTACCAACTCCATCACTCATCCAGGCACAGCATATTAAGAAATCAATCTCCACCAATGAGTAGAGTCTTATGCAAATGAGCTTGAGCCCTTAGTTACACAAGGGGGCATGGAGCAATAAAATGAATCTCTAGTACAGGTTCCTTTTCACCTCTGTATCTTAGAATCCACATTTCCTTCAAGACTCAGCTTTAACACAAAGTAATGTTTTTCAATCATTTGTTAGGCACAACAATGCTTGTTGATCAATTGATGCCATATGTAGGACCTTTGGTAAATAAATCACTTCATAGGTTTATAGGAATATAGATTTAGAACTGAAAGGGACTTTAGGGGCCATCAAGTTCACCTCCCTCATTTTATAGAAGAGTAAACTGAAGGCCAGAAAAAAGTGAATGACCAGACTAAGATGACCCAGTTCAGAAGTGTTTAACACAGAATTTAATGGCTCCAAAGTCAGTATTCTACTCAGCACACCATAATACCTTGCTTATCCCATCTGGCTTCCCAATTTATTGCCTGCATCTTGAGGAACTAAACTAGATGGTCCACAAGTCCCATTTGTACAGCTCTAGATTTAAAACATTAATAGATGTGATCCCATGATCCTAATCATACATGCCCAGGGAATAGTATAGGGAATAGTGAAGCAATTTGCTATAGGAAAAATCAGAGGGTATATGTTTGAACCTCAGACCTTACTATGTATGACCCTAAGCAAGACACAACCTTTCTGGACATCTGTTATGAGAAGCAGTGGGCTTTATGATTTCAAAGTTCTATCTTAGTTGTGACTCTATACATTTGATGTAGACTATAAAAAATTGTTCTTTCACAGACCAAATCACAGAAAATGAGGGATATGTTAGTTATAAAAAAAAAATTCGGCCACATCCAGTGATCTCTTTATGAGGTACTAAGTAGTTCTTTGAAGGATTGAATCAAAAAGAAAGGAACAGGTAAGATGAAGCATGGAGATATTTAATGACTCTGGATGACATTTGAACCCAGAACCTAGGGTAGCTCAACACAGTTGAAGAGTCAAAGACCTAGAGAAAGAAGAGCTGTTATAAGCCACATAAAGCTAGTACAGCAGAAGTGCTGGCAAAGGCGACCACCATAAAGGCAACCACAACCTGCAAAGGATTCTGGGAACAACAAAATAAAGGTCAAAAAGAAATGGTTGGAAAAAACCCTCCTACTACACCAAATTCTTCAAGGCTACCATAATTTTAAATGTTTCTATCTGGACCTATGTATGATTCATTAATATGGGGAATTCCCTCTAAAATTGTCATTCAAAAACTCAAATATAACTTGTCATTGATAAGGTAGCAAGACATATAGTCAAGAATGGTGAATTCAGATAACCTACAGAATGTGGGCTCAAATTTTATCTCTATCTCTTGGAAAAGCCACTTCTCAATTGCCTCACCTGTAAAATGAAGGTGTTGTTCTAGATGATTTCCATAGTCATAACTGGCTCAAAATCTATTGTCATTCATGAAATCCAACAATTTCCTTCCTCCCCTCCAAGACCAAGAAATCATTGCCTTCCCTACCACCTAATAAATTTCGCTTTGAGTTCACCTTTCTATTTTCTGCTTCCAAGTCCTAGTAAGTCAAGTCACTCCTAGGAGTGGGTGGCCAGTAGCAGCTGATGTTTTCTGAGTCCAGAACTCCTCCCTCATTCATTGCTACCACCTGCCTGTCTATAAAGTGCCACCTTTCCAGCTCCCCATGCCTTTGAGACTTTCTTTGACATTATCACTCACTGCTGCTCACCAGGCAGAGCTCCTTTGTTGCTGGCTGTTAAAATGGAAACTTTTTATGGTATATCTAAGCCAGAGGTGACACAATTAAATGAAACTATTTGTCATATAAAATTTAGATCAGCAGGAATTAAACGTCAAAGAAGTCAGGATTGACAGCCTCCACTGAGTCATAAAGATTCTAAATTAGTCCTGAGAAGGGTGTCCTTTCCTGGGCCCTAATAAACTCTCCTCCACCCAGAGCTACTTTCTAAAATGCCAGAGGAAGATCAGACACATGGAGGTTGCTTTGGCACTCTGGAAAAGCTGGTCACAGGGTTAAGTAAAATAAAAACAATTCTTCCTATCAACAGGATCATTCCTTAAAGTAATAAGAGGAACTTTGTGGCAGAAAAACACTTTCAAAGGATCATAGATCTAGGCTGGAATGGGACCTTACAAGTCATCCTGCCCTACCCCGTATTTTCAGATGAGGAAACTGAGACCCAAAGAAATAAAAGAATTTGTCCAAATAGTAAATGTCAGAGTCACAATTTGAACCCAGAACCTCTGACCTCAAATCCAGTGTTTCCCATTTCCCATAATGCTTTCTTCTCTTTTTTCCTCCCTCCCTCCCTCCTTCCTGGCTCACCTCAGTCTTTTGAAGTCTCAACTTCTTTCAAGATTCAATTCAAATGTCACCTCCTATAGGTGGCCCCCCTCTTTCCATTCCTATCCCATAAAATTTCCTCTGAATTTTATGAAGGAGAGTAATTAGGGTAGTCACCAATCAAATTTGGCAATTTTCCTTAAGAATCAAATATTGACATAAAGGAGTATCCTAAATAAGAGGATTTTTTTTAAAAAAATAATATAATAAGATGTTGGCCATCAGATGGAGGTCACTGATGGGCAACAGGAAACATCTAGTAATTGGCTAATTGAGAATGGTTATGTTTCTTGGGACATTTAGAAGCAAGCTGGCTCCACTCTCCAGCTTAGTCTGACAGTCAGTTCGAGCACTGAGCTTAAGTCGACACTGGAAGAAAGCCTGAGTTCTTGAAGACTTATTCTTCATCAATTCCCTTGTACCCCTTATAGAAAGAAAAAGGAGGGAAGAGATTTGTCTCTCTCACCTCCTCCCCATTGGCAATGCCATACTGAAACAGAAAAATCTGGCCACAAGATAACATGTGCTTGAATACAACTTAAGAGGAGAACCCAACAACATGGCTTCCTGAGCCCCAATCTTGTGTTTAGAGAATATCAAGGGGGAGAGTTTGGTGACTGGAGGTGAAATCTTGCTGCTCATGAGGTAGGACTCTGAGCTGGGAATCTGAAGGAGTAGAACTAAAGAGATTTCTTAGGATTTTAAGGTAAAAGTCCTAATCATAAACTTCAGTTAAGCCAAAGGGTCCACAAATCAATTGAGCAAGATGGCTGTCAGAAACCAAGTACTGTGAGCTCAACAGAGCAATATGCCCAGCTCCAACATGTCTCAGTCTGTGAAGACTAGGGTTGACCCTGGAGAATCAGAAGCATAAATTTCCTCTGTTCTATCCATGTTGGTCCTATATAGTACAATCTCTATGTTTGAGCACTCTCCCCATTCATCAAACAATCAGCATTTACCAAGTATCTACAAAGTGCCAATCACTGTGCTAAGCATCAAGGTATCAAAACAATAGTGAATCAGCCCATACTGGAGCTTCCATTCTAAAAAGAAAGACCACACGTACGTGATTATATGCATGGCTCGAGCAACTTTCTAAGATTAGGATATTTACCCTTATATTTCTACTCTAGGGAAACAAATTTGGGGAAGACGTACTTTTGCCATGGAAAGTTCCCCAAATTAGTGTAGTCATGACTGGACCAAAGCAAGTTAGCAAACAAAAGTACTGATTGATTACTTGAAAGATGAGAAATTGAAACAATTCAATAAATATACATTAAGTGCTTACTGTGTTATAGGCACTGGGAATATCCCCTCAAAAAAATAAAAATAAAAAAGGAAATTGTTCTAGTTTTCAAGAAACTTGCCCTCCACCAAAAAAGGGGTGCCAGATAGAGAGTATTCATAGTTAGGAAGTCATCCAGGATAGTTTCTCATAACATGTATCTTTTGGGTTGACACTTGAAGGACTCTAGAGATTTTGACCCACAGAGATAATAATTTTAAGAAATTAAAATTTCCTTGAACAAAAAAACATCTGGACTAGGTGAAATATTTTAGATAGGAGGGGGAAATGTATTTGATAGAAAAAGTTCAGAATAAAGAAAAAAAGAATGCCTTCTATAACAATCTTTCCCAGAGAACATTCAGGGTAATTTGCATCAGATGCAGAAGGTGCCCAGATTTATACCAAACAGACAAGAAGTGCTTAATCACTGTTCCACATGGTTAGTGCTATTTTAAAATCAAATTAAGTGTGACATCTCAGTAAGAAAAAACAAAAGGAGACAGAATAGTTTATTGGAAAGAATACCCAATAAGAGCCCAGAGACCTGTATTCTGGCCCTGGTTGGATCATTTGTATAACCTTGAACAAGTCACTAAAGAGAATTCACTTCTGAGCTTCCATTTTGCCATTCTAAGTCACATAATCTCACAGTTTGGGAGAATTCACCTAGCCCAAGCAGTAACCTTGAACCCTTCTTTTGTTGTTTGTTTTTCATTTCTGAAGAGGACCAATGGCATCATGGAATTACAGCTTGACACTTGTGTGAATTGGATCTAAGTGAGACAAAGTTGCACAAAGTCATCAGCTTCACTCTTTTTTCCAGAAAAAATGAAGTCCAATGGCAAAACAAAAGTCAAGATGGCTGACAGTGGCCAGGGATGTTGTGGAAGAAGATTGATGTCTAAGTGCTAAGCACTCCACAGTGCCTGAGTTTTAGGGTCCTTCCAAACCATGGAAACTAATTATTCTCATCTAACCATTCCCCTAGGTGAAGACTTCACAAGGAGTAGACAATCCCCTAACTCATCAATGAGTTTGAGACCCATCAATTACCCTCAATCTAGTTTCATCCATCTGCCAAAATGATTTACCAGAGTGTGGCTACTGTACATGCTACAGCTTCTAGAAACCACAAGTGAGAGTTGAGTGCCAGGTAGACACAAAAGGTGGATGAGCAGCCCTTAAAAAGGCTCAGCAAACCTTTAAGTCAAAGGTGCTAGTACTCCTTGGACAGCCCCATTTATCCCCTGTTGTGGTTTGCCCTTCATTTTCAAAGAGGTCCAGTGACATCAGGGGTTGACATCCTGACTTATGAATGAATTGAATTTAAGTGAGACAGAACCTTCTGGACAACAAGTGATAAGTCATTACCAGCATTTATTTAAACATGAGTAGTGAGAAGGATGTACCCTAGCTCAGGAATTGACCCATTGCACTGCATTGTTTAAAAACAAAACATCCAGTCTGAGTCTGCCATGCTGAAATTTCCACTCATGGATTCTAGTGGTTTTAAGAGTAGTGGACATGGTCCCATGAGAGACTGAGTTCAAATTTTCCTAACTCTGTGACATCAAGTTTAAAATTGCCTCTTTATCATTTCTACCCATTGTCCCTAATTCTGCTCAGAGAATAAAAAGAATAAATTGGAAACTTCTTTCAAATGATAGCCCTTCAGGTATCTGGTGATAGCATCATAAAGGTGGCAGGAATCTGAGAGGTCATTTAGCCCAACTCTTTCATTTAATAAAGAGATTAAAGATTAATATTTAAAGAAAATAATAGATAAAGTCTAGAGGCTTAGCCCAAGTCATGCAAGTAGTGTGTAGGAACAGTTAGATGACACAGTGGAGAGAGCCCAAAGCCCAGAGTTAGGAAAAACTGGATCCAAATTCAGTCTCAGTCACTTACTAGCTGCGTGATTCTGGGTCACTTACTTATTTCTGTCTTTTTCAATTTCCTCAGCTGTAAAATGTCACTAATGGCAGCACCCATTTCCCAGAGGTTGTTGTAAGGATCAAACGAGTTATTTGTAAAGAGCTTAGCACAATACCTGGCACATAGTAGGCACTTAAAATGTTTCTTTCCTTTCTAAACATCAGAAATGACATTTATTCTAGAACTAATACTATTCCCCTTATCATCCTGGTAAATTCTTCTGCATGTTCCTTCCTAAAATATGGTGCCCTGAACTGAACTTAACTCCATCTATTTTCTGACCCAACTAGAGTACAGGAGGCCCAACACCTCCTTATTCCTAAAGACTTTGACTTTCAATTCAGTGTTAAGAAGTGCACTGATATCCATTGCTATCATTCAAGACCATGCTTATTGTGGCCTTTCAACCAAACTTCCCTGAAGTCCATACATGCCCAAGAAAGCCCATGGTACTGGAACCATCTTATATACCTCCAAGCTACTTCAAAGTATTATTTTATTATTTATTTTATATTTTTATATGCCATGTTATATATAATAATATAAAATAAAGATATATTTATAATTTAATCATTTATTATTATTTTTCTTCAAAGTATTATTTCTCTTCTATGAGACTTGTCTTGATACCCAATTACCCCTTCAATATAGAAATTTTCCCCATCATAGTTTCCATATGTTGTAGGTCAGCATAAAAATGAAATTAGGAGGGCAGCTAGATGACACAGTGGATAGAGCTCCAGCCTTGAAGTCAGGAATACGTGAGTTCAAATCCAGCTTCAGACACAATACTTACTAGCTGTGTGACTTAATCTCAATTGCCTTGCCAAAAAAAGAAATTAAATGAGTTTGGGGGGAAGAGGGATTTGGTGGGCATTTTGCAAAAGCCACAGACAACACAGAAAAAATTTAAGAACTCAGAAATGTATTAAATGTGTGTATAATATTGTATAATATCAAAAACTTTTAATTTTTAATACCATAATAATTCAGAGTTCTCCTCTGGTACAAAAGAGGAATCAAAAACTTTTTATACAAATTTTCCAGATTACAGGGGTACTGCATCAAACCCACATGTTATGCAAAGGATATCTGTACTTGACATTTACTTACCTGTGCCATTTTGTATCATCCTTATATATGTTCCTTGACTTAAATTAGTAGCTTGCCCATTTTTGTTATTCACTTGTTCAGTCATGTCTTACTCTTCATGACCCCCCGTTTGCACACCTAGCAAAGATGCTGGAGTGATTTGCCATTTCTTTCTCTAATGAATTAAGGCAAAAGGCGTTTAAGTGACCTCTGCATGGGGTGCAGTTAGTAGGAATCTGAAGCCAGATTTAAACTCTCATATTCTTAATTCCAGGTCCAATTCACTGAGCTATCCAGCTGCCTCTCCTTGCATAGTGCTTGATGCATATAATTAAAAAGACTGAGAAGTTTGGCCCAGAACTGAGAAACTATGCCCAACACAATCCCTTTCTTTGCAGAGGGTACAGAGCTATGTATAGAGAATATTATATATGCTATTAATCTCAGCTGATATGTTAATTTTCTTGAAATATTTTCTTCTCTTTCTTTTTATTCTTAAAGAAGATACCCATGAGATATGGGTTAGAAATCTATTTGGAATATGATGTAGAAATCTATTTGGAAACTTAAGATGTCAATAAGAAAGGTTTAATTTGTTGAACTGAATTCAATTCTACAGCACTTGAAGGTATCATAATCATAATTGAAATCAATACAGTGCTGTTAAGTTTGCAAAATGCTTTATATATGTGTGTGTGTATATGTATATTACCCAGTTTGGGCACATACCCAGATGACAAAGATGCAGGATCCAACCTGGGAGGCACCAGATCCTTGTTTGGGAGAAAAGCCATTCCTCATTCCTCTATACATGGGTTAGAGCAGCTTCTCACCAATCGATGGGCAGTTGCAATGGGCAGCTTCTTGCAAATCAGACTCTTTTCATCCAGAGATAAAAGTCTTATCCCCCTATAGCATGGGCACAGTGCCATAAAACTGGGTAGCTCCTCACCTTTTAGGCCTTAAGCTGGGTATCCTGGTTTGCTTTATTTGTACTTTTCAATTATAGGTGTATTTTGGGAGTGGATCCCCACGGACATGGGAACTCCAACTATGGTGACCTTGGAGCCAGGGTCTCAGGCTGGACATTGTTGCCATGCCATCAAGAAAGTCCTGAGAAGGCAGAAGTGGGGTGGGGGTAGAAGGTTGGTCTTGGGATTTAGTGGAACTGATATAATCTAGGAATTGAGGTAAATTATAAATCTGTTCCTCTCCCTTCTTTAAGGATTGAGGTGGCGCAGGGGTATTTATTACTGTTCAGTGGTTTCAGTTGTGTGCAACTCTTCATAACGTCATTTGGGGCTTTCTTGACAAAGTTACTGGAGCAGCTTGCCACTTCCTTCTCAACCCATTTTACAAATAAGAAACTGAGGCACCCCGATTTAAAGGACTTACCCAGCATCACACAAGTAGTAAGTGTCTGAGGCCAGACTTGAACTCAAGAAGATGAGTCTTCCAGACTTCAGTCTTGCACCACTATGAACAATAGTATGCCCTTCCAAGTGTTGGGGATTGGGGAAGAGAGGAAGTCATACATGTGTTCATGCCTGTGAAGTACATATTCCTTTGCAAAAAATATATATATAAAATCTGACTGTTACGTGGTAAAATGGAATTGGAGTTTAAAATCGAGGAAACACAATCTGTGAAGGTTTGAGCCAATGGCAGACTAGACACCCCTCAATCCCTTTAAGAATATCAGAGAACCTTCATTAACTATAACATGCCTGGTCTTTAGGCAGTAGGGGCAGGGTAACTATTATTACATACACATTTTCTTACAATAGTCCTGGAATTAAGCACTAAAATGATGAAATTATTATCACCATTTTATAGATGAGGAAACTAAGGTTCATAAGGATAATATGATGGCCATATTGAGCGCAAATATTCCTGTTTCCAGGTTCAGAAACCTATTCACATCTCAAGGAATACACAATACTTTCCTAATAAACTTGTGAAATGTTTATGAAAAGCATCATTACCCTCATCTTATATATGAAAAAATCAAGGATTAGAGTAGAGTAGAGTAGATTAAGTGATTTGTTTGTGATCACTCAGCTAGTCAATGGCAGAATTAAAATTCAAGTCTTCTGATCATAAAACCAGCACTTGGTCCACGCTAAACTGCTCTCTGGGGGAACACTGAAAACCACTTAATATAATATTGTGCATCATGACATAAATGAGACTGCTGGGTTGCAACACGAGAAGACATTAACCTGGATGATTTTCTCAGGTCCCTTCCAGCCCAATCCATGATGATATGATGCTCCTATGCCCTGTATAAATAGTGTGCAATCCACTTAATCTCTCTTCTTCAGTTTATCTGTAAAATGGATAGAGAAGATTGAACTAGACAATCTCTAATATGCCTTTCAGATCCATACAACAAGGCTGCAAAGTCCTTTGAGGTCAAAGACTATTCATCAAATGCCTCCCAATACCCTGCATAAGATCAGGAATGGAGCACCTATCTACAGAGTAGGAGAGTGTTTAATAAATACATATTGATTAGATGTTCTTTTAAAATTCATGAGCTGGGGGCAGCTAGATAACACAGTGGATAGAGCACCCGCTGTGAAGTCAGGAGAACCTGAGTTCAAATCTGGCCTCAGACACTTAACACTTCCTGGCTGTGTGACCCTGGGCAAGTCACTTAATCCCAATTGCCTCAGGGAAAAAAAATTCCCTACAGTCCCAAGAGGTTAAGTTTCTTGTTCATAGTCACCTCACTAATGTGTGATTTTGTTGTTCAGTCGCATCCAATTCTGCATGGCCCCATTTCAAGTTTTCTTGGCAGAGACACTGAAATAGATTGCCATCTCATTCTCTAGCTCATTTACAGATGAGGAAACTGAGGCAAACAAGCTCAAATGGCTTTCCCAAGATTGCACAGCTGGAATATGTCTGAAGAAAGACTTGAATTTGGGTCTTTCTGACTACAGGCTCAGCACTCTATCCACTGCTCCACCTAGCTACACAGAAATGAAAACTGAGGTTTTCCTGGCTCTGAAACCAGCTTTTTATAGATCATACCAGGCTGCTTCTCATATGAACATAATAGGATGTTACTGCATGGTGCAAAATGACATGAGAAGATAATGGAAATGAGGGGGAGGGTTTGTATAACAGATTCAGAATAAAATAAGCAGAACCAGAGAAATAGCATACACCTTGATGGCACCTTGTGAATGACAAGATCACTAAAAAAAAAAGCTATCTTTTTAATAATTTTAATTTTTTAATAATATCTCTCCCTCCCTTCACTCTAGACATGGGGACCAATAAGTTTGTTCAATGTGTTAGCAATGTAATCACTTCATAGGTTCAATTCAATTCAGCAAGCATTTATGGAAAATTGTGCCATGTCATCAATCAGTTAGTTGATCAGTAAACATTTGTAAAGCACCTACTATGTACAAGGCTCTGTGCTAAAGGCAGATCTAGAACTGGAAAGAACCTTAGAGGCCATCTAGCTCAATTCTCCCATATTACAGATGAGGAAACCGAGGCCCAGAGAATTTAAGTAACATACTCAAGTTCCCATAAGTAATAACCATCAGAGGCAGGTTTTGAACATCTGAATTCAGATCCAGCAACCTACCATCAAGCATTGTACTAGACACTCAGGATACAAACACAATGGCTAGAAAAATTTGAATATGAATGGTCAAGGGAAAAAAATATGAAGAAGAGAGATGGACCAAGAAATAACTATGCTGTTCAAATAAAAGGCATCAATAAAAGTTAGTTTTTAAATCCCCCGGCTTGAAAGAACTAAGATCAGTTAGGTAAGAGGTTGGGGTTTGCAGGGGATAGCACCAACACAGTGAAACAGCAGCAGGTTAGCTAGTCTCCCCTGCCCTCCATATACAGTATAACACAAAGAGACAGATACAATTGCAGTGCCTTGAATTAATCACTGAATCCAAGTGCAGATTGTCCCTGAGGCTTGCACCAAGTATTGATTTCTCCAGCTCTAGGAAGGTACTCCTGCCAGACTCCACACCATTTTGTAATGATACACATTTTAAAGAATAATAAAAAAAAATGCAGCAAAAACAATCTCACCAAGCTCTTTGTGGCTGACATGTGTGTGTGTGTGTGTGTGTGTGTGAATGCTAGCCCCTGGCTCCCTCTTCATTAATTACACATCAATGAGACATCTGATTCCCTGGCACCAGGTCCAGGTGAATACACCATGAGAGAGCACAAGGATGAGGAACATCTCAGTATCCTGACAGCTCTGACCCTCAGGGTTCCTGAGATGCTCTAGGGCAGTGGCAATCACAGATACAAATTCTGTGGCAGAGAATCTGAGGGCCTCCACAGGAAGAAGAAATGAAACCCCATTCCCAAAAAAAAGGAAATTGCTGATTCTGGAAATTTGAATACCCCAGAATTGGAGATTTGGAGAAACCATAAAGCCCTATCAGCTCTAACCTACTTTACAGATTAGGAAATTGAGGCACATAAAAGTTAAGTGCAGAGTCAAATAGTGGTATCTGCGGAAGAATTTAATTTTGGTCTTCCTAACTTCTATCCACTACCTAGGTACCTCCTGGCACATTTAGTGACTATCAAGCCAACCAGGAGGACTAGATAAGATAGTTCAATTCGACAAGCATTTATTAACTACATACAGGCCACTGTACTAGGTGCTAGGAAAATGTAAGGATAAATAAAGCACAAGTCCTTCTTTCAAAGGAATTATATTCTAGAAAAGGACTTAAGGCATACTCCAAACTATGACACAAAATTATGAAAAGAGATTTGACAATTAAAGGAACTTTAGAGACCATATAGGCCCAAGCCCTTTCATTTTACATATTGAAGAAACTAGCCTAGAAAAGGAAAATAGTTTACTCAAATTCACACAACTAGCTTATGGATTGAATGGAATATACAGGACAATCTCCCTATTACCAGAAGTGAAAGGTGATACTGACTGGCCAGATAGTCTTAGTGTCATAGCTCGGACTTATACCAATTGTAGAATCTCAGATCCAGAAAGGGAAAGAAACTCGGGGGTCATTTAGTCCTCCTCTCATTTTATAAATGAGGAAAATGAAACCCAATGGACTTGCACAAAATCATACCAGCAATATCAAAGATAGATTTGGAATTTGAGTTCTCCGACTCCAGAGCTAAACCCTTTTCCACTGTGCCATACTGTTAGGTGGCCCATCCCATGTATTAGTGCTTCCTAAATACAAAGTTTTAAAAGTCTCATTACGATCTGACCCATCCAAACTAAATCTCATGAGTCTGTGGCTCATAATTGCTCTCAAAAAACCTAAACTATTTTACTATCGATTCTATGACATCATGTGGTAGTAATGAAAATGGATGGCACAAAGGAGGATAAAATTAGGAAATACATGTGATGCAGTGGAAAAAGAGAGCTGTCCTCAAAGCCAAGAAGAACTAGGTTTGAGTTTTGTCTCTGACATTTATTGGGTTATGGAACCCTGGGGAAATTACTTAACCTCTGAGTATTGTAGACATCTATCTAAAACTATGAAAGTTGCAAAGAAGCTACCAGACTGAATTAGTAGAGGGAATTTAGTGGGAACAATTGTTCTCTTCCTCTTTGTTCTCTTTCTTTTTTCCTCCTCTTTCCCTAATACTCAGAGGATCATCCTTATACTTGATGGTCCACAAATGTTTTCCCAGGACAGAGAGGGTTTCTATTTCCATATCCTGGGAAAGTACAGAGAAATGCCAAATGTGATCTCTCAAGCTTTAGTGAATACTGTGAATAAAGTTTTGGATTGGAACTGTGGAGATTATCACAAGAGTATGAACCAAAAAGCATCCTTTCCTCAATTTCACTTCTCATCTCCTTCTCTGAAGCACATCCCTAAAGCCTACTGAGTGTCAAAGAATTATTCACCTTTAGTAGCTAAAGAAGGCCTTTTGAGGCTTGTCATTGAGAATCAAGAGGCCAGTCCTGGCATCAGTTCCTAGGGATAAGGTGGGTGCTTGACTAGCTCAAATGGTTTGTTGTTCAGTCATTTTTCAGTCATATCAGATGAAAGATGCTGGAGTTGTTTCCCATTTCCTTCTCCAACTCATTTTATAAATGAGGAAACTGAGTCAAACAAAATTAAGTGACATGTCCAGAGACACACACCTAGTAAATGTCTAGATTTGAATTGACATTTTCCTGATTCCAGGCCTAGTATTCTATTAAGATATCACCTAGCTGTCCTGCTCAAATATTACATATGGCATATTAAGAATATAACAAGTACAAAAAGAGAAAGATCAAGTCCTATGTCCCTGGAAATAATCAATTGAAAAAGATTCCAATGACATTTCAGAAAATTAGTTGAAAGAATAAGACTTCAGCAATGATATTCCTGGGAAAAATTTGACAATTGACCCTAGAGGGGTAGGGGAAAGAGAATATGCAGGACATACTTTTAATATTTGCTATTAACCATATTTCCCCATCACTTTCCTAAGTCCAGACAATCAACAAAACAATAACTCAAGCCCTGTCATGAAACATTTGCTAATTTCTGAAATGTAAAAGCTCACAATTTAACAATGGCTATCAGAACCATACCCCTAAATTTTGGCAAGTGAACTGAAAGGAAGCCTACTCAAGGATTTTAGTCCTGTCGATATTTCCAGTCACTCCTCAGACCAAATTGCTAGTCCTCTGTTCAACCTATTTCCTCAGAACCCAATACTCCATAATTTTCAAAATAAATGTCAATTATCTTAACAAATAAACCAATCCCTATTCTGTTTCTGGAAGACAGATTGAAAAAAAAACATAACTGAAGACTATGACCAAAAAAAAAAGATCCTATATATTGTATTTCAAGAAATAAAAACAAGAAAGAAAGCATAGGGATGAGGAAGTATCTGTCTATTGAACCTCATTCTCTTTTCAATTAGTCAAAAAAGGGAAGAATATCTACACACATTTTGGATATAGAAATATGTTTCACTCAATAGGCAAACAGGGAGGAAAAAAAGGAAAAAGAAGGCAGTGACTAAGAAGGAGAGTAGATTAATCTGGTAGGCAATAAATATTTTATTAAGTAACAACTGTATGCCAGGCACTATGCTAAATACTGAGGATACAAAGAAATACAAAAGATAGTGCTTGTCTTGGCAGAGTTCGTAAAACTAATGGGGAATACAAAGTGCAAATAATTATCTACAAACAAGGTATTCCAGGATAAATAGGAAATAATAGAAAGAAGGCACTAGAATTAAGCAGTCTTAGGAAAGGATTCCCCCCAGAGAGCAAATTAATCTTCGACCTAATCCTAATTAAGATTGATAGAGGGATGGGTCCTAAGAAAAACAAATTCTAACTAAAACTGCTCAAAAAAATTCATAATTCTTTTTAAGGTAGCAAAGAATTAGAGACTGAGCTGCTGCCTATCAGTTAAAGAATAGCTGAATTTATGGAATATGAAAGTGATAGAATACTATTGTTCTGTAAGAAATTATGAAGAGGATGGTTTCAGAGGAACCTGATGATAGTGTTTACATGTGGAAATTCCTTTCTGGAGTTTCTCAGAAAATTTATAGAGTTTTTTTTTTTTTTTCACAAATCTCAAATCCCAAGAAAAAATGTCATGAAAGCATTAAAAAGTATTCTATTTCTCCTTCAAGAATTAAAAATTAACAAGAAACAGAGATGTTAATGGTTTGGAGGAATCCAGGGTAATCAAGTTCAAAAGCAAGAGCAGAAAGGCTAAGAATAGAGTTAAAAGTTAAGATTAATACTTCTGGGAACCTGAACACGAGTACACAGGGAGAAAGATTTTATCCATCTTCCTTGCAACTCTATTTGGTTCTTTACAAATGTATGTTCATGGCCCTCTGCTGCTAATGGAGAAGCATTCCTGCAAATAAAATATATTTTAATTAATTTGTATGCACAGTATTCTTCATACCAAATCCTATGAGTGATGTTCCAAGAAATAAGTTTCAGAAGCAAATAAATCCTTGAAATGGAAATTTTGACATCTGATTTCTGTGTAGTGTTGTTAGATCTGAATTCTCCAAAAATTAGCAATAATGTTCACTGGCATTTTTTCAGAGTTTTAAAATTCACTATAAACTATAAATATTTTTAAATACTACTCTACTTAATGTTCTTTGCAAACAAAAAATTTAGATATCCATAATACTTTGTAAAAGAGTATGAAGGAAAAGAAATCAGTTTATTGCAAGATAAGTTTTTTAAATCATTGTAACAATACGTTGAATGTTCAGAACAGTAAGGAACTGTGGCCTTACTATATCTTTTTAATGAAAAATTTTGAAACTAATAGTAACAGTATTAATATTATATTATATATTAATAGTAATAGTAATAATAACCCTATCACCAAAAAAAAGAGATTCACTGCTTATTAATATGGTTATTCATTAGAATTTTAAAACAAGCAAATAAAATGTTACAAAAAATGAAAAACAATTTCAGGAATTCTGATTTCTCAATCCTAGGTCCAGAAGATTAATATTTGGCAGAAATCTGGGGACATTACTTGGAAATACAGATATTAACTGTTGCAGAATTAAGTGAATAGAATCAGGAGAATATTTTATACAATGCCAACAATATTATAAAGACAAACTTTTTGAAAGAATGAGGAACTCTGATAAGAATAATGACCAACTATGATTTCAAAGGAATTGTGATGAAACATAGGACCCATTTCCTGAAAGAGAAATGAAGAACTAGACTGCAGAATTAGACAGATAAAAAAAAGATAGATGATATATGGATGGATGGATGGAAGGGTGAGTGGGTAGATGGCTGGTGAATGGATATGCAGAGCAATGTAGAAATTTGTTTTGCATAACTATAAGTGTTTGTAACAGGGATTTTGTTTTTCTTTTTTTTTTTCAATTGGATAGATGGACAGAAGAGAGAAAAATGAATTTTTGTTAATTGAAAAAAATTAATTTTAAAACATGCGAGATTAGAAACTGAAAAAAAAACCAAACTACTCTCTGTGTCAAGAAAGATCAGGAGGGAGGAAGAGTCAGAAAACCAATAAACTCTTACTAATAGTGATAATGATAATTCTGTTACGGAATTTTGAGGTTTTGATCTATGCAGTTAGAAAATACCCATGTGGATGAAATCACAGATCCATCAAAGCATCAATTTATCCAAATAATCCCTCATATTTGCATATCATTTACTACTTTTTCAAAGTGTTCTCAAATGCATACATACATATATTATCTAGTTAGATCCTCACAACCACACACATAGTGAACTACATACACTAAATATTCTATCTTCATTGTACAAGGGAAGAAACTGAAGTTCAATGATTGTATTACAGAGGAAATGATTTCAAACTCTACCTCTGACATTAGCAGGGTAACCTTATGATGTGAAAAAGGAATTTTGATAATTCTAATACACCCATCCTGATTCCAGTGTCTCACAGAGATAAACCAGCTTCAGAGACTATCTTGATTAACATATTTTAAGACAGTCTGGTTACTGTTCAGACTTAGGTAGACACCAGGCCCCTTCTGTGATATCACCCTGACTCCTCCTCAAATTTTCCCCTTGCTTCTCAGACCCTGCCCAACATCCCTGCCCTTTCTCCCTTGCAACTTTAAAAGTCCCTGCACCTGGAAATCCATTGTTTTAATCATATATGATTCATTCTTGCTTAGTTATATTTAATTGAGCCCATGAATTATTTCACATAATGCATAGAATCTTTTGTTTCTGTGATAAATGTCTCTCTTGTGAGTTCTTCATTTCTCTCAAACCACTATCCTAAAATTGTTATTATTTCTCTTAGGCATGTCACCTAATTTCCCTGGGTCTCAGTTTTCTCATCTGTAAAATGAAGGGACTAAACTAAATGGTCTGTTCTTTCCAGATCCAGGATTTCATGATGCTCTGATCCTATTAAGGATTTTACTCAAGATCACACAGGGAGTTAGTTGGTTCCCTTAACCTAAAGGTAACCAGATAGGCCACTGAATAGAGCTCTAAACTTAGGAAGACCTGAGTTTGAACCTGACCCCCAAAAGTTATTAATTGTATGACTCTAGGCAAGTCACTTAACCTCTGTCTACCTCAGTTTCTTCATCTGTAAAATGAGTGTTGATAGTACCTTCCTCCAAGAATTGTTAATATTTATAAAGCACTTTATAAGCCTTCTTTATTAGTAATAATAATACTAATAATCAAAGAATATTAAATTCATTGTCATGGTGGTGGTCAATAAGCCATCAGAAGTAATAATAATAATAATAATACTTTGTATTTATTTGGCATTTTCAGATTTGCAAAGTGTTTCACATACTTTTTTTTCATTTGAGATATCTGTATTATTACTATTTTGCTGATGAGAAAACTATCCCTAAGTATCTAATTAGGGGTAAATTGGAACCAACTCCTATAGCAAAACCAATTATTAAATTGTCAGCATGAGCAGGTGCTTCTCCAAAATCAGCAAACACTAAAAATCAGAGCTGGATTTATTGTTTTGCTCATCATATAGACTTAAGAAAGTGTCATGGGAATATATCATTTCATTTTATTATTCAGGATTCAAGGACATTCTTCCTGCAGTATTTGGTTAACTAAAAGTCTGTTTTAACATTAACCTCACCAGAACAAAAGCTGTCCCATGGGATGTTAAGATTTACATATGAGCCTTAAGTATTCCTAAGATAAGAAGCCAGAGAATCTGAGTTAACACAGATTTCCTTCTCTACCAGCCTATTTGTGAATCTTTTAAATAGAATTTAATTTATAATCTCATCAGCCAGCACCACACCATCCAAATATGGGGAAGTTTTGAATATTGTGAATAAGTTCTCTTATCTTGGCAGTACACTTTCCAGAGATGTACACATTGATAATAAGGTTGACACACACATTGCTAGAGCTAGGTCACGTTTGGGAAGCTCCAGGGGAAAGTGTGGGAGAGAAGAGATATTAGATTATCAAACTGAAGGTCTATAGATCTCATTGGGGTATGTCTGTAAACCTGAACAGTCTACCAGAGCCATGCCAGGAAACCAAACTGCTTCCATTTGAATTATCTTAGGAAGATTTTTTAAGATCAAATGGCAAATTCTCCAACGGATAAATGGTCAAAAGATATGAACAGACAATTTTCAGATGAAGAAATTGAAGCTATTTCCGGTCACATGAAAAGGTGCTCCAAGTCACTATTGATCAGAGAAATGCAAATTAAGACAACTCTGAGATACCACTACACACCTGTCAGATTGGCTAAAATGAAAGGAAATGATAATGATAACTGTTGGAGGGGATGTGGGAAAACTGGGACACTGATGCATTGTTGGTGGAACTGTGAACGGATCCAACCATTCTGGAGAGCAATTTGGAGCTATGTTCAAAAAGTTATCAAACTATGCATACCCTTTGACCCAGCAGTGTTTCTACTGGGCCTATATCCCAAAGAGATTTTAAAGGAGGGAAAGGGACCCACATGTGCAAAAATGTTTGTGGCAGCCCTTTTTGTAGTGGCAAGAATCTGGAAATTGAAAAGATGCCCATCAATTGGAGAATGGCTGAATAAATTATGGTATATGAATGTTATGGAATATTATTGTTCTGTAAGAAACGACCAACAGGAGGATTTCAGAGAGGCCTGGAGAGACTTGCATGAACTGATGCTGAGTGAAATCAGCAGAACCAGGAGAACATTATACACAGCAACAAGACTATACAATGATTAATTTTGATGCACATGGTTCTCTTCAACAATGATGTGATTCAAACCAGTTGTTCTGTGATGAAGATAGTCATATACATCCAGAGAGAGGCCTGTGGGAACTGAGAGTGAACCACAACACAGCATTTTAACACTTTCCGTGAATATTTCCATGCATTTTGTTTTCCTCCTTAGGTTGTTTTTTTTCCTTCTTCTCTTTCTAGATCTGATGTTTCTTGTGCAGTAAGATAACTGTATTGATATGTATACATGTATTGTATTTGTCATATAATTTATCCTATTTAGCATGTATTAGATTACCTGTCATCTAGGGGTGGGGGGTGGGGGGAAGGAGGGGCAAAGCTTGGGAAAAAATAAAAAGTTTTTGTAAAGGTCAGTGTTGAAAGGTCACTCATATGTTTTGTAAATAAAAAGTTTTATATAAAAAAAAAGATCAAATTGCAAGAGAAGACACCAGATACTGAGATCCTTTCTGAAACTAAACTGCCAATCAAACTCTATGGCAGAGAGTGCAACTCCATTAAGCTTGCCACATGCATGCTTGCCAAAAAGATTATTCTGTGGAGAACTTATACAAGGCAAATGTTCACAAGGCAGTCAGGAAAAATCATAAAAGCAATATGACTTACTCTCTTCCCCTGTCAGGAAGAATCTCAAATACCATTCCTATAGAATAATGTGAAGTCAAAGTCTATTATTGATTCCCCCCTGTCTCCAATCTAGTTAGCATCTTTAAAGACATTTCCAATCACCTTGGAGACAACCTTAACAGAATTTAGCTTTCCCAGACTATTTTATTACATAAGTTAAGACAGTCATAACATAAACTCTATCAATCATAATTGCATACAAAAAGGAAGTCAGCTTTCCCAGACCATCTTGACTTGTATGTCTTTTTTTTTCCCTGAGGCATTTGGGGTTAAGTGACTTACCCATAGTCATACAACTAGGGCTGGATTTGAACTCAGGTCCTCCTGACTTCAGGGGTGGAGCTCTATCCACTGTGCTATCTAGCTGCCCCTTAACTAGTATATCTTTAGGCAGGCTTAAGAACTGGTCTGCCAGGTACATTCCCACCTTTGCACTTGAGAAACCCCCATGTTATATTTCCCCTATAAAAGATCTGCTTATGGAAATCTTTGCTAAATTCCTTTCAGGGGTAAACCAGTTTGAGCTACTCTCTCTGCCTCATAGTGCTTTCCCTTTAATGGCGTCTTTCTCCTTACTCTGGATAATTCAGTTAGTCTGCTAAATTCTCCTTTGGATCTGATTGCCAGTCAATTGCATGTTTAGACCTCATGGCATTTTCCTTTAATGGATATTTCCAAATTCCTTCCTTTCTACCTATATGATATTACAACTTTATTTCGTTTTTGCCACGCCTGATCCCTATTTTATCTCTTATTTTGTCTGTAAACTCTTCTCTTAAATAAACTTCCTTTTGGCAAAGTGAATAGCCATTGTGAACTTGTCACATGTTTGTTATTGCTATATAACCTCATCACAAAGACACTCTCAAGGTCTCTGTTAAGAACTTTAGAATCGATTGCATGACATGGGAGACACTGGCACGGGACTTCCCAGCAAGGTGTGCTCTCATCAGAGAAGGCGCTGTGCTCTATGAGCAAAACAGAATTGAATTTGTTCAGAAGAAATGCAAGATATGTAAAATTAGAGAATCCGTCTGAAATGTTCATAGAGACTATTTGTGTCCAACCTGTGGTAGAGCATTCAGAGCTCATATTGGTCAGATGTACTAACTTGACTCTAATAAGAGTGATGTCATTTTGGTCCTCTACAAGAACAAAGGACAACAACCAACCAATTTGTGAATCCCTTGAAATGGAGTTTAATCTGTAACCTGACAGTTTACCTATGGAGTTTATTTGAGTAGGTTTGTTTTCTTAGGGGATATATGGAATTATGACCATTTCAATTTGTTTAACTTTAATAATAATGAAGGAACTATAGGATCATGGATCTATCTTTATTTTAACTTTTATGACAAGAGGAATGTACAAGATTGCAATCTATAAATGAATTATTTCTCTGTCACTCTGACTTTATTTTACTCATAAGAAGCCTTGTCAGAATCCTAATTGATAAGGGCAGAGTAGCCATTTATAGTTCAAAATACAAGGCAAAAGACTCATATGATGAATTTACATGGGTTAGAGTCTGTCTCTTTGCAAAAAGGTACCTTTATTTAAAAGAAGAGGTTACAGACAAAATAAAAAGATAAAACAGGCACCAGGAATGGTAAATATGAAATAGATTCGGGAGAGCAATAGCGTTAGCAAGAAAAGGGGTTTGGAAAAAGTCATTAATGGAAGATGTCATGAGGTATGAACACACTATTGACTGGCAGGCTAAATCCATAGAGGAGTTTAGCAGACTAACCAGACTTACCTATAGTAAGGAGAAAGATGCCATTAAAGGGAAGATACTATGCAGAGGGAAAGTGTACCTCATAGCTGCCTTAGTCTTGAAAAGGACTTAGCAAAAATCTTCATCATTTGCACAGCTTTTATAGAAGAAATATAATGTTGCAGGTTTCTCAGGGGAGAAGGGGAGATACTATGGAAGACATTGATATTGAGACTGTCTTTAAAATAATGTGGGAAAACTTGGTTCCCATCAGGGCTTAATAAAACAGTCTGGGAATCATAGAAATTTTAAAGATGCTATTCAAGGCAGGCTAGGCACTTCATGATTGCCTTAACTATGGTAATAAGACAATCTGGGAAACTAAGTTCTCAAGATGAACGTTTTAGCCTTTCCTGAAAAAAAAAAGGAGAAAATAGGCTGATTTCAGAAATCACATCACTAATGATCATTCAGGTTTTCTCTGAGGTCTGAATCTATATTTGACATGATAATAAAACCTAGGTTTTTACCTCCTTAATTTCTGTGTTGTGGTAAATATGCCTTTGGCAGTAGTTCCCAATCACATGAACTCAGAGAAGAGATACTTTGCACCCAACAAAAGTGTTTCAATATTAATTATATTATTATTAGTTATGAAGATCAAACTTAAAATTGTGTAAAGCATTCATTTGGGGGGAATTGTTAAATTCTTGTAATTGTCTAAGCACACCTTGTGTCCAGCACACCACTGGACTCTAAACAAGGACACCATTCGGAAAGCAATTGTAATAGTCCAAACAATAGCTATATCCAGATCAAAATTAAACAGAGCTTTGTGCATCTGCCTACAAGGAAGTCTGCATGATGAATGCCAGCTTTCTGAGATATCTACCTAAGTAGCAATCACTTTACCTAAAAAAAAGAGAGAGAGAGATCAAGGATTGCTTGAATAAGTGAACCCTATCTATTCAAAGTTCTTTTGTTCGGCCATCACGTAATAGATTTCTTTGATTTCTCTTACCCTTCTCCAGATCATTTATTTCAGCCACCTAAACAAAAATCTACTTGAAGTCCCAGACTCTTCATCATAACAGAACCACTCACAAAAAAAGGCTCTTGATACTAAAAAGAAGAAAAAAATGGGAGAATCCCTTTCAAGAAGCCCACCTTCTTTCTCCCTTCTGAGTTCCAAGCACCTCTTTTCTCATCACCTGCTATTTCTTTGCAAAAATTAGTCTCACCCGTTTTATCTGCAGAAACTTGAGGTACATTTTATAAGGATGAGTTCATAGGGAAAATTTCCACTACAACAAATGTATCTATATGTGCTCAGAATATTGTTATAAAAGGTTTTTTCCCCCCTCTAGCTATAAAGGTTCATTGCTGCAAGCATTATGAGCGTGACCTGGAAATCAGTAGAAGCAAAACGAATTGAACAGCTACAGAGAGAACAGAAACCAAATCTGGGGGGAAAATTTAAATGGTCAGTTCCTTTTCCCCAAACTTCTAACTGCCCCCTTAGTACTCATCAAGAGGCTTTTTTCTCAGAGTTGGATAATGGAGACAGAGTCTTCATCTCTCTGGCTTAGACAGCAAGCCAAATGATACCTCCCAAAAGAAATACTACAGAAGAGTCCAGGTCAGTGGAATGGACAGGAAATGATCATAGATAATGACACTAAGTGGAGCATTCAAAGCACATTGGGGAATAATACACATAATGGGAGCATTAATATTGCAGAAGGCTAAACAATACCTGCAAACAATGGATTCAGGCTGGGAAAACAAAGTGGAAATTTAAAAAGAGCCCCTACAGGCTTTCATATTCTGGGCTTGTTATTTCTCTGGCACATAAAAAACTTGCCTTAGGCAGTCATGCTCCTAGGTCTGTATCCTCTCCTGAAATACTAAACCAGGACTCTGTCCTTATCTGAGAAGCAGACAACTCAATCCCTGAACCTGAATCAGTCACCTAGTTGAGCAAAGTAGTCTAGAGCCTGACTATGACTATGGTTCCCAATCCCATACGGGGTCTCCTAATTGATTGCTGGAGTCACAAAATTATGATTTATTATCAGTAAATATTGATTTGTATACCTCTTTTTATATACTTCTATACCTAAGGGCATGTAAAAATTTCTCAGGTGAAAATTTGTTATGACTGGAAGCTTAGGAAGCCTTGGTCTAGAGAGAGTGTAGTGCAATAACAGAGAGAAACTGAGGCAGCTGATACATTTGTTAGTATATTGTTAATAACAGAAAATTGATCATTGAAGATAGAAATTGTCAATATCAAATGTAATGCTATCTGCCCCTCTCTAAATGACTCTAGCAATGTAAGAATACCAGTAATATTCCCAGGAAGATAGTTTCAAAAAGGTTAAGCTCAATAAGACCTAAATGCCATCCTGAGATCTGGCTTTATAAGGGAGCCTGCCCCAAATTGGATCTAGGTCATTGATGCCCTTGCCCCTTTCCACTGGGATTCAAGGCATGAAGGGCAAAACAGCCAAAATGAATTGGTTCTCTTTGCTTGGATCGCCGAAGGCAGCCGGGATCCCATGGCCGGGGCTTGCAACCTCATGACCAGACCTTGTTACTTCCTCTTTCTTCCTTCTTAAGGTTATAAAAAAGATTTTGCCATGAGCCTCTAGATGGGAAGATCCAATGGACATCCCCCAAAGTGACAAGTTTGCTTCCCTGTTACCTCAACACTTTATTCCTCAATCATGGTTTTGATTTGTTTCAGGACCTGATATTTTGCACACATGAAGCACCTAAGAAAAGTGTGGATCGGGGCAGTTAGGTGGCACAGTGGATAGAGCACCAGCCCTGAAGTCAGGAGGACCTGAGTTCAAATTTGGTCTCAGACACACTTAATATTCCCTAGCTGTGTGACCCTGGGCAAATCACTTAACCTCAATTGCCTCAGCAAAAAAAAAAAAAGAAAAGAAAAGTATAGATCCCTATTTTCCCAATGTTTCCTAAATATTTCATGTGTAACCTTCTACACTGAATCCTTTCCTGATCCCCTGGCTATCAGGGGATTTCTCCCTCCTGTAACCAGTTTGTATTGATTTGGTACAGTTGATTCTCATCATTCTGTAGTACTTATGATCTATAAAGTCACCTGAATTAGAAAAAAATGAACCATTGCTCCTAAGGAAAATATAGGTTTAGGTTCCTATATGCCTCTAGTCATAACATTTACTCTCTACAAGGGCCTTATGTAAAGAACAGCAAATTTCTTCTTTTTTCTGACTGTATAGTAGTGTTGATTCATTAACATTGAACTTTTGATCAACAATACCATAACTCATGCACATATTTTCATTGTAAAGCATATCCCAGCTTTCTTGTTCTTGGGAATACTAGACAACACTTCAGCAGCTGGCCCAACACTTAAGCATTCTACTTGAGGGCCATTTTAAACAGTAAAATCACCAAAAAATGGGGGGAAATTTGCATTAAATAGACCTCCAGAAGAATACTTGTTGAAACTTATTGGTTAGAGAAATGAGCATCAGCAGATTTAAATTTTGTACCACTCTGCACGTCTAGGGAAAGCACCATAAGCACTAACTTGGGGGTTACAAATAAATTTTAATGAGAAGGCAAATTCACAAATATTGAATCTATAAATAATAAGGATCAACTGTACATGTCTAGTGTGAAATGCACCAACGTGGTACAGTAGATGAGTTACAGTCACTAGCTGTGCAACCCTAGGCAAGTCATTTGACCTCAATTTATCTCAATTTCCTTAACTGTAAAATGGAGATAATAATAGGATATGACTCTCGGGGGTTTTTGTGAAGATCAAAGGAGTTAGTGTAAAGTGTTTAGTACAATGCCGGGAACATAGTAAGCACTTAAATAATACTTGAATTTTTTATTAGTAGTATTTTTTTTATTTTTATATATGTCTAATTGTTGTTGCCTTTTCCAAAGGGCTCTCCTTGAGAATGCTGTTTCAATTATATCTTCATATGTCCAATGTCTGACATACAGTAAGCACTTACTAAGTGTTTATTTAATGCTCACTGTCAATTGCTTGCTTCATTTTCCCAAAGATTCAATGGTTGTAACTTTAGAATTTTGTCTTCCTCAATAGCTGCCTTAATATTTATTTTTTCTATCCAATGCATGTACCCTCTTCACCTCATGAAATATGGAGTCACAGTTTTGGATTTTTATGAGTTCCTTTCCTAATCCAGTCATCTCAGGGTTGCTCCCTGCCAGAAAGATTCTCCCTTTTTACTGTCTCCAGTGGATCTCCCCGGCACAAAGCTCACTAAAAGAGCTAATATCGGGGCAGCTAGATGGCACAGTGGATAGAGCACCAGCCCTGAAATCAGGAGGACCTGAGTTCAAATTTGGTCTCAGACACTTAACATTCCCTAGCTGTGTGACCCTGGGCAAGTCACTTAACCTCAATTGCCTCAGCAAAAAGCAAAAAAAAAAAAAGCTAATATCACAAAAATACACATACAGAAATACATGCATACATACACACACACACACACACACACACACACATTAGCTATGACCAATAAATGTGGATGCCTATCTGAGTCCAGCTGCCTCCTGTGATAAAAAACTGTCCAAGGATCCATTAATTAGGTGTTGCTGCCAATCATATAATCAATGACCCAGAGAGAGAAAGGGGGAAAAAACTGGTTTATTATGTTCAGAGCATAGGTATCACTAAATAAGAAAATTGATGATCCTATAACACTAATTGCAACAACCTTATATGGGATCAGTTTGGCTACATTGACAGGATGTATACAAGTGAATTTTACATAAAACAAAAGGGGAAGGTAATGATTTACATACAAGAACAGATGGCAGAAAGGAAAGATCTATATCAGGTAAAACAAGAAAATGACCAGAAAACATGGGGGCTTTAGCTGATATCTTGTCTAAACTCACAAATAAGTTTTTTTAAAAAAGGAATTAACCAGTCAACACTGGGGCTATAGTTGATTTCTCAGTTTGATTTCCCAGACTCTAGCTAGGTATATGACCTGCTCATCTCAAGTAAATGGTGGTAAGGATGTTAAGCCAGAAATTCTCTTGTGAAATTCCCTTCAAGATCCAAGCCCAGTGCACTTTCCTACTGAATGTCTATCCTCATCTTTTTAGTTTTTAATACCATTCTATTCAAAATGAATTTGCATTTTTATGTATATTTTATATTTACTTATGTGGATCCATATTGTTTCCCCCCCATCCCAATAGAAAGTAAGATTCTTAAGAGCATCTAACATAGGAATAGACTCATAGTAGCTTTTTAACAAATGCTTTTTTAAGTGAAATTAAGTTAAATAATTCATACTCCTATAGCAAGTATAGAGGACATCCTTATCTGAAAAGTCATTGAAATCTTCCTTCACTCTCTCAGGGTTTGTGTACACATCTCAATCTATGATATTCAAATTTAAATGAGGAATTTTTTAAAATGTGTTTTCTTTACCTATTACAACAAATAAGTACAAAGTATTGGAATTTATGTAACAATGGGTTGTAGATATAGAAATATTTATATTTATATACATATGTGTGTATATATACATTACTATATGTGCATATATAAGTGGCACTTAGAGTCTATTTGCATGAAACTCTCCTTACTGATAGAGGTTGATCAATCATCCTTATATGCATGAAAAATGAAATTGGTGAGAAAATAGAAGAAGAGAGAGCTTGGTCTTGTGTTGTCTGGCTTAAAGGCACAATACATGTGATTCTAGACTCTCTTCAAATCCATGATAGGAAAGAAGGATTCTGGGAAGAAGCCAACAGGTAAAAGGAATCAGTATTGAAATGAGCTTTGAAAGTCAGTTTATGTTAGCGTGTCTGTATGCATACACAAATGAGAAGCAGCATGGCAAGGTGGATGGTGAGCTAGACTTGGACCCGTAATACCTACGTTTAAGTTCTCACTTTGATACATACTAACTGTGTGACCATAGGTAAGTCATATCATCTCTGAACATCAGTATTTTTCTTCTGCAAAATGAGAGGAATAACACCTATAGCTCCTAATAAAATCTGCCAGTCTTACAGCACTATAAAAATATCACTTATTACATGACAATAAGCATCACTGTGTTACTTCTACTAACCCCAAACTATTGATAATTTCTCAATTTATGATTTGTTCAAGACACACAGTTAGAAAGTGGGGGAACTGGCATTAGGCCTCAGGCTCTTTGACACCAAATCCAGCATAAAATTCATTTTTATAGATGAGGAACTAAGCGTCGAGATACAAAGTAAATTACCCAATGTCTCACAATGAGTTAATGGCAAAGCTGGAGAACTTGAATCCCATGACTCCTTGGGCAGTGTTCTCCGTACTTTTGCATATACTACTCTATTCCAATTTTGTATGTCCTTATTTCAAACAGGACTGGATTGAAACTGAATCACTCCCACCCAATCAAGACAAATCCATTATACAATTATCATTTCATCCAGTGAGTGGAATAACTACAAGTTGCCAAAAAGTAAATTTAGGCTTGATACAAATATTAACTTTCTAACAACTGGAGCTATTCAAAAATGGAATGAACAGCCTCAGGAGATAATAAGTTCCACCTCTTTGCAGGTCATCAAGCAGTGGCTGGATGAGCTCTTGCCCAGTAGATTGCAGAAGCAATGTTTCTTCTGGAAGTTTGAAATCCCTTCCATCTCTAGTGAATGGGACTGACTGGATGAAGCTTCCTCAGTATTGATACTGGGCCTGGGTCACATGATCCTATACCTAGAGCTGGAAGGTAAGGTCTTGGGGGCTCAGTTTTCAGGAAGTCACATGATCCCTATTCCCAGTCTTAGACCCTAGGTTGCAGGTAGTCAAGTGGTCTAAAGATCAGGCCTTCAAGTCACTCCCTTGGGAAGTGACATGACCCACAAGCTGCAGACCAGGTGACCATTGGTCGAGGAGGGTTGCTTACTTTTAGTCTATCCAATGAAAAAGTTCGGGTCTTTTGCTTTTAAACCTTGGACAAGACGAAAGCAGGAAGGTTCCAGCATCACATGGCTGGAGTTGGGATGGCTCCCAGCTGTGTATCTGGGCCTCTTCCTGCAGGGATTAAATAAACGCTTTCTCTTTGTACCTGAAGATGTCTCTGATTAGTTAATTTGGGAATGGGGGTCTTGTACCCATCCTCACACTAGCATTCTTCAGTTTCATGATCCTGAGCATCCCATTGCACTAACTCCCAAACAGCCACCATGAATAAGGCAGACAACCCTTTGATCTGATCCATAGTTCCAACTCAAAGCCCTTGAGCCAGGGCTATGATAAAAAGAAATGGATTTCAATGCATTTGCTAATGCAGCAGGACAGGAAAGGGTGGAGGGCTAGAAATGCATCCAAGTATTTCTTTTTCTGAGTTTGAAAGAAAGGAGAATGGGGTGGAGGTGGGGAAGATCCTGAATCTATGCCATGTCTAAATAACTATCTATAATAATATGGGAATAGTATTAATTTATTCAACTTTTACAGTCATCCATCAACTGCATAAAAGATGTAGCTTAGGAATAAAGTGAAGTCTTTCAGCTCTTAATCAGAAAAAGTAATTCCCAGGAGAAGACATTCAGCAATTTACATCTGAAGCTTATTTTGACTTAGGAGACTACCTCCTCTGATTATTTGATATAAACATAGCCAATATAACAATAAAAATGACAGTGGCAGCATTTATATAGGGCTTTAATATTTGCAAACACTGTCTTTACAAATATTATCCTATTTGATTCTCCAACAACCTTGACGAATAGGTGTTATTATTATCCTCATTTTACAGATGATTAAACTGAGTAGGAAAGAGATTAAATAACTTTGCCAAGATCAGAAGTCTTGCTTCAGGTCAAAGTCAATGTCTAAGGCCATATTTGAACTAAAGTCTTCTAACAGTATTTCTAACTAGAAGGACTTTGAACTAGAAGATCTAGATTTGAATTCTTGCTCTGGAATTTTCTACTTGCAGGATCTGACCAAAGCATTTCACCTTGCTAAAATTTTAATTTCTTTATTTGTATAATGAGATTGTATATCTTTCAATTTTAAGATAAAATAACCAAATAAAAATTAAGAGAAATGAGAGAAAATTTTTACATGAATGATCTCTGATAAGGATCTGCTACCCAAGAAGTAAAGAGATTTGATATAAATATACCAAAAAAATTCCTTAATTGAGAAGTTATGGTAGGATATTAAATAATTAATTCACAAAAAATTTAGAAAACAAAAATAACCATATGAAAGATTGCACCAAATCATTCATAATAAAAAATACATATAAACCAATCAAATCTGAGATTCCATCTCATCCCCAGCAGATTGGTAAAGATGAAAAAAATGGGTTAGGGTTAGGGTTAGGGTTAGGGTGTGGATATTGCATGCACTCACAGTGCCTTTGACTACTGGGTGATACTCAATCATAATTCAATGAAGATAATTACATTTTATCCCTTGCTACCATATAATGATGATGAGATGCAAATCATAAAAGCATGGAGTCATCTGGAATGAATTCATAGACTCAAACCATCTTCAAGTTGAGGGGTAAATCTTTACTATAACCCTTACCAAGAGGGTTAAGTTCCCTAAAGAAACTGATGACTTAGAAAGAAAAAGATGGGACCTTTTATGAGAAAGAACCCAAAGCAAAGTATACCAAAAATGCTATCTGCATGAGTCTGAAAGGCTATAGGTTATCATAGTATAGGTCATATTTATGCAAGATAGCGCTTGAACTTGACATGTATAGCTTGATCTCCTGAATGTATATAGGAATTGTGACATCAGTACAGGGTAGTTCTGTCTGTACAAGATAATTCTGTCAGGGTCAGCTTGTTCCCAGATCAGGAGGAGATAGAAGAAAATAGCATTCTTTACTGAGGCCCACTTAGATACTAGGTTTTACCAGGGACATGGATTTTGCTGGGTTCCCCATCAAAATAATAGTAGAAGGCTAGTAATATGCAGCAGATGTCAGTATGGAGCGCAGTTTGTCTGAGGAGTATTGTCAGACAAATAGATGGAATTGATTCTCCCTAAACCCACTGGGACTAATTTGCAGTATGACCTTTTAAGGTTCTCTCTATGTGCTTTCTCCTCTCTCTCCCATTAAGGTAAAGGAAGGTTGAGGAAGCCTGAAGTTCTTCTGTTCAAAGAAACCCATAAACTAAGACCTAAAGAGATAATTAGCTAGTGAGGATTTTAGTTTAGGGCCAAGGTCTAATACCATGTAATTTCTTTTCTCTGAAAAGATAAAAAGCTTTAAAAAACAGATTATTAATAAAATTCACAAAATCTCTTAGCCTGGAGTTTTTCTTGTGCCTGGAAATGAGACGCCCAAGCCATTTAAATTTACTGTCCCCAATTTTCCTGATTTTTCTCCTTTTTGCCCTCTCTGTAGGAAAGATCTGAGTTCTGGGGATAATAAAAATTATCTACTCTTTATCTAGAAGACCATCGATAAAATAAAAACAACCAATAAGCAAATTTTAATGAGCAAGTAAACACTTAATTGTAAACAATGCAACCTGGCTATCTACTGCAATAAAATAGAAGAAACAGGAAGTCACTAAATTCACCATCACTCTAGTGGTTTTTCTGAGGGGGCATAGTATTTCACTACCTGTTGGTTTCTCTTAATGAAATGAGCTGTGAGCCAAAGAAAGGGAAATGCTCCTGATGCTACATTGTTTATCCTTCATTCTTGGAGAGATCCATGACATCAGGAAGATGATGTTCTGACATGCAAGTGAATTGGATTTAAGTGAGTCTGGATTGTGCAAAGTCACCAGCTTCACTTTCTTCTTCAGAGCCATCTGAGTCCAGGAGCCAGTTATAAATCAGGATGATTGGAGATGGTCCTAAATGCAGTGGGAGACCTCAGCCTTTTTTAAAGGTCTTTGGGGGTGAGCCAAGATGGCGGAGACTAGACAGAAGGAAGAGAAGGGAAAGAAGAAAAGGAGAGACCTGGGTTATCCAGTTAGCCAATTCTAGTTGGGTACCGCTTCTACTTCTATTCACAGAGGTTGTTTGACCTTCATTCTTGAAGAAGACCATAATATCAGGGAGATGATGTCATGACATGCAAGTGAATTGGATTTTAATAAGGATGGGCTGTACAAAGTCACCAGCTTCACTTTCTCCTCTGGAGCCATCTTGGTCCAGTGGCAAGATGTAAATCAAGACAACTGGTGATGGTCCTCTGCTGATAACTGTAAGGTTTAGGTCAGTCTCCAGAAAGGGCCTTCCCTCTGCTGCTGCTGTTCCTACTCAGTTTCTGCCACTATGTGGTTGTGCTCTCTCTGTCTCTTTTTGTCTTTTTTTGTCTTTCTGTCTCTGTCTCTCCCATTTCTCTTTGTGTATCTGTCACTATTTATCTTAATGATGAGTATTAGACACTACGCAAATAATCACAATGTATGGACCGATGAGATAAAAATGACTCAGAGATGGAGCCATTTATCTTTTCTGTAAGTCTATGTCACCTCTTAATTTCCTATTAGTTTATGTTGGGGCAGGATGAGAAGGGACAACATCATTTTTCCAGTTTCTCAGTTTCAAAACCTTGGAATAATCCTTAATTCTTAAGGCTGTCACTTCCCACATTCATTCAATTGCTAATTTTCTTGGTTCTGCCTCCTTCAGAATCTCTAGCATCCACACCATTTATCTCTTTATTCACTCTCCAGCTACTCTATTTCATGCCTTCAGCTCTCTGACTGTAATAGTCTCTTCACTAAAAAAGACCCACATGTGCAAAAATGTTTATAGCAGCCCTTTTTGTAGTGGCAAGAAACTGGAAATTGAGTGGATGCCCATCAGTTGGAGAGTGGCTGAATAAATTATGGTATATGAATGTTATGGAATATTGTTCTATAAGAAATGATCAGCAGGATGGTTTCAGAAAGATCTAGAGAGACTTACATAAACTTGCTAAGTAAAATGACCAAGAGCATATTGTGCACAGAAAGAACAAGATTATATGATGATCAATTCTGACAGACATGGCTCTTTTCAACTGGGAGGTGATTCAAGCCAGTTCTAATGGTCTTGTGATGGAAAGAGCCATCTGCAACCAAAGAGAGGATTGGATGGACTGAGTGTAAATCACAATATAACATTTTCACTCTTTTTGTTGTGGTTTGCTCAGATTTTGTTTTCTTTCTCTTTTTTTTCCTTTTTGATCTGATATTTCTTGTGTAGCATGAAAATTGTGGAAATATATATAGAAGTAAACATGTTTAACATATATTAGATTTTTTGCTAAGGGAGGAAATGGGAGACGGGAGAGAGAAAAAAATTTGGAACAAGATTTTGCAGGGGGGAATGTTGAAAACTATCTATGCATGTTTTGAAAATAAAAAGCTTTAAAAGGAAAAAAGAAAGAAAATAGTCTTCTCATTGGCCTCATTGCCTTAAATCTCTCCCCAGTTGAATCTATTCTCTAAGCAACTACCAAATTGTTATCCCTGATGCACCTATCCTGCTTAGGAAACTTCACTGGTTCCTCAACCATTGCTTTTAACATTTAAGGTTCTTGACCATGATGTTTCAAACTCATTATGAATCTTCTACCTTCACACATTCTGCTGTTTTCAAATTGACTTTCTTGATATCTTCATATTCAGCATTCAGTCTTCCAATCTCCCACTTCCATGCCTTTGCCTAGCCTGTTCTCCCTGCAGAAAAATGATCTTTTCTCATCTTTGACCCTTGGAACCTCTGTCTCCATTCAAGTCTTTAATTCAACTTCTATATTCTTGAAGAAGTCTTTCCTGAGCTTTGGACTGTTAGTGCTCAACCTATTTTTTTTAAAAATATCTAGTGTTTGTATAGTGCTTTAAGGTTTGTATAATATATTGTGAATATTGCCTCATTTTTTTTCCTCACAACAACCCTGAAAGATAAGTACTATTATTTTTATCATCCCCATTTTACAGATGAGGAAATTGAAGCATTAAAATGTTGTGACTTGCTTAAAGTCACACAGGTAATAAATGTCTGAGGCCAGATTTGAACTCAGGACTTCCTAAATCCAACTCTAATCTTTAGTCACTGTGCCACCCAGATACCTCCATAATTATCTATTACTGTGTGTTTATTTTATATATATCTAATTATTTACTGATCTGTGTACAAGTTGTTTTTCTACAATAGAATTTGAACTTATAATAAGGATAGTTTCACTTTCCTATTTTCATCCTAGGATATAACAGAGGACCTAGCACATAGCAGATTTTATCAATAACAGGAAGACTGACCAGCAACATCTACTGCCACTGAGAAGAGCCACAGACTTATTCCTTCCCCAGCCATTCCTCAGTTACCCACTTCCCAGTTTCTGGTAGGCACAGGATTCCCACTGCCAAGGGGATGTTGACCTCCAGAGCCTTATCTTGATTGGAGATATCTCAGGGCTTGAATGCACACTAAATTTTAATCCCACTATCTTCTTGATCAGGACATCATTTCTCCTACCATAACTTCCCAAGATTTGGGGGGAATTTCCATCTGCCCTGCTCCTCTCCCCACCTAAATATTACATAGCCATGTTGTCTTCCCTGAACAAACACAAACATGATCTTCCTTGAATGTGTTGCCTTCCCTAAATAGAATGTGAGCTCCTACAGAATAGGAAATGCCTCTACTTTTCATTTATATCCCCAGAACTCAGTCTAGTCCTTGGCACATTAATAAATCATTTAATATCCCATTTGATTGATCGCTGAGGGATCTGCATCCATGCTCCAATTTCTCATCACAAAATCAAAGTGATCCTGGCTTCTCAAAGATTATAATAGCAGAAATAAGGTCTAAAACTTCCTATCAAGATGAAAAAACTACACATACAGGCCCAGTTATAGACCCTAAGTGTCTCTGTTGTCCAGTGACTGGCCTTGCTAAGTTTAGAGAGACTCATCACCAGTTTGATTATAATACCATTGATTGTTCACCCATAGCAACTTTTCAAAGTACATTTTAAATCTCCCCCCCAAAAAAATTCTAGCTTTTGAAGTTAAAAATTAACAAAAACAAAACCACCTCCTACATCAAAAAAAAGATAAATCAAAAACATGACAAGGGAATGTGATCAGTATTGGTGGAGGGGCTATCTATATTGCTGAAATTTCAGATCCTTTTATATCATGTGTGTGGCAATTGGGGGTTAAGTGACTTACCCAGCATTATACAGCTAGTAAGTGTCAAGTGTTTGAAGCCAAATTTGAATTCAGGTCTTTCCTGACTCCAGAGCCTATGCTCTATCTAGCACAACACCTAGCAATTCCAAATCTTTATATCTTAAGGAAAAAGAATGAGGGAGGCCCTGAAATCCACCCCAAGGAATACACTAAGATTATTTAGGTAGAATCCCTCCTTGCCTTCACAGATTTTTTAATCTAATAGAACGTACAAATAATTCTAGCTCAAATAGAGCACTGCATAAGAGAGGTACAAATAAAACAATGAGTGTTCTGAAAAGAGAGAGCTCCCTTCAAACTTGGGGGTTTCAAAATCACTTCCAAATTACCATGGTCACTTTGTCTAGCACATAGAGGTATTTAATAAATGCATTATGACATTTCTTTATAAGAACATGAGATTTCTAGAGAATGTTCCCTTTCCCCACCTCTGAGAGACTTTGGTTGACATTATATGTCTTCATGTATGGGAGAAAGTGAGAGTAATTTTACTACTATATTTCATTCCCCCCTGTTATTTATTTTGCCATTCCATTTTAATGAAACACTTGTATTTTGTTTATGGTATTTGTCTGATCTTAGTAGAGAATGTGTTGGATGGGGGCTCAAATACTCATATCATTACTTTATCATCCATTATACCCTATAGCAAATCTCTGAAATCAAGAGCTTCCAGAGCTAAATCAAGTCTGCAAATATTCTCAACATGAACATTTATTGCAAATAAAAATGTACCAAAAAATTTTCTTACGGCATCATAGCAGCATCTTTCTTTAGAATTAAGTAATTTTACATTAATTTAGCTGTATTCTAGAGATTGTACCTAACAAGCCTACAACTAAATGCATTTTCTCTCTTTTTAAATCTTTGAGTCAACACAAGTACAGCAGGTAGTTAATAGCTGATGAATCCCGGTACTCCCCCAAGGGGATTGGCTCAATAATGTAATAGTTCATTTCTTTCCCCTCCTACTTGGCTGCCCTAGGTATCCATTACAGACAAAGTGAAATATGATATTGATCTTACCTGCACTAGTCAGTCTCCATGAATCTGTGGGGCTCGTTTTCTATCTAGTCTATTGACACAGGTGTGATAATCAGTTTAATAATAAACGATCCAGGATTCATGGCAGGCAAGATGCTACAGAGAGAGCACCAAAAGAAAGCACTTGCTTAAAAATATAGAATCACAATACCTGCAATAAAATCTAAAAAAGAAAAAACACAACAAAAATAAACAAATAAACAAACAAGGATATATCTGATTTTATTTAACCCTCTACAACTCAAAGTCCCCAAGTTCAAACAATCCAGCATCCTCAATCTCTCTCAGTAAAAAGGATTATAAACCTGGAAGTATATTAATTACCCTTTCAGAGTTACCTTCCAATCTTAACCACTTCCACAGATTCTGGAGAAGATGACTACTCAGATGAAGGCTAGATAGATGAGCCTCTGAGACCTCTTATAAGTAGACGCCACAATTCTAATTCCCAGAGCCCTTGTGCTTCTTCACCATCAGCTGATAGCTTGTTGCCCTACTACATTTTCTCCTAAAGCAATAAGCAAAACACCAATTTCAAATCCCATAAAATAAAAATGTTTGCTAGAAATAGCAAGCAATATATATGACCATTACCCAAAATGAAGCCAACCTTAATGAGATGCTAATGTGAATGTTCATGCTCTGGACGGGAGACAGATGCTGGAATTGATCAATTCAATAAACATGTATTAAGCACCTACTAATTGCCAGGCACTGTACTAAGTACTGATGAGGAAAAATTCTATTGATTAACACACCTTTCATCACCACCACCACTTTATAAAAGAAAGAAAACCATCAGGGGACCCTCTAGTTGCCCTGGCTCATGTTTAAAATTCCACAAATATGAATAAGGCCGGCCCCAGCTCCCAAGCAAACATTCAAGCCAATAAATACTATCAGCTATAGGACAGAATTTATTATGCCTTTCAAAAAATGCAAGAGACCCAAAGGACTCAAAGGACCCTATATATAAATACAGTAAATGAATAAGAGATTCATAATTGTCCATTTATTGATCAACACAATTTTCCTTGCTCTCCCTACTTTTCCACCAAGTCTTAAATTCCCCCTGACTCAGTTCTATCCTGTGATTTAGAAAGGGAACTGAATTTGAGGTTATTAGAAAAGCAACTCTGTGAACATTCTCATGAAATCCCTCTTTCCCAGAGTGTCTTACACAATCCTATTAACTCACGTTGTGTCATCCTCTGATTTGGACTTCAACCAGGAGGGAAATATAATTTGAGGGTACTAGACAGGCAATCCATTTCCCATAAAATCTCCACCAGCTATTCGCAGTAAGAGTAAGGAAGCAAAGTATAGGTCTCTGCTCCCCCATGATGCATCTTTAATTCCTTAATGACCTTCTTTTTGGATGAACTACAGAAATCATTCTATTCACTTTCTAAGGGATAGGCTAATAAGGAACTTCCCTTCTCTCTTTAGAAAGACAAATCTTTGAACTCTGGAGTTCTCCAGGGAATCCCAAAGCTGGCTCCTTAACTCAGACACTGCCCAAGAAATCTTTCTCTGACTAACCAGAAGAGGTTCAGATATGACACTGTCTCTTAATTCTCTCCTAGAATTTTATGAGTTAGTGCATATAGTTTCCATGTGATTCTCCATGATACTTCCTCACTGTTTTATCTGCTGCTGTCTCTTAAGTCAAGAAAGTTCTTCAAATGTCTGGCTTCCAACACACGCAGAAAGGAGAAAACATAAACAAAAGATGACTAGGAACTCTCCTTTTGAACTGCATGGGTGAACATATAGAGCTCACATGTGCAACTTTTGGTAAGATATAAGGGAAATATATTTTCCAAAGAAGCACATGCTAGAAAAAGAAGGTGAGATACTCACAGATATACAATAGGGCTAACCATTAGATGCCCCATGTACCCTTCTGCTAGTCTCTCAATATCAAGAAACTATGAGGAAGATCCACAGTGCTGGATCAATCCCTTGTGGCTAATTTATGGGAGAGCATTAGCAAGAATAATCCAGGGTGGGCAGTTATCTGCACACTTGAATACAGTATTCACATTGATGAGATCACAATGTGTCCAAGTACTTTTAATATCATTATTATTTTAGTATACATTAAACAAAAACAATCAAAAGTGAAGAAACCAAGTAATTGAGTAGAATATCTAGTTCTTTAAGCATCTCTGTGGCTAAACTTTGATCTATCTGAAGAGCCAAAATTTATTAATATTTTATGATGTTATTTTAAAAAGCTTAATTTACAGCAAAATTGGTAGAAATAATGGGGCCTCCTGGTAGTGTTCAATCATTGAAGAGAGTTAACATTTGCTTAGACGATATTGGAGTCTGCAATTCACCTGTGAAAGCCTCTGGTTTTCCAAAATTTCCATCAGAGATTCCAAATTTCATACTATTAATTTGAAACAACATAATTTTCCCTACCTATAATTTTTTAATTTGCTTGGATTTGGAACTAAAAGAATATTTCATAAAAGATATATCAGTGAAGCAGATAGATCCCTGGTCTTGGGAGAACCAATTCATAACCTATATCTGACATTAACTAGGTGTATGATCCTGAGCAAATCATTTAACTTTTTCAGCCTCAGTTTCCTGGGTGGGAAATAAAGATAACAATAACACTTATCATAGAGAATTATTTTGAATATCAAATGATTGTTCTTGATCATCTCTTGTTTTTGAAGAGAACCAATGACATCTTGACATCTGCGTGAATTGGTTTAATTGTGGCAGAGTTGTAGAAAGTCACCAATCTCACTCTTTTTCCAGGCATGGAAGCCCAGTGGCAGGACAAAAGTCCAAATGACTAGCAATGGTCCAGGATGCAATGGATGACCTTTGATGAGCTTACCAAACTCTTAAGTCCTCTCTCATGCTTGCTTCAGCAATCTTCATGGTCATTGGAACAAATTGTCTTCAGCTACCCATTCTCTCTGGGAAAGACCTCACCTGTTTCAGGTAGATATCCCCTAAATTTACCAATGGGCTTGCTTACTCTCAACCAGGTTTAGCCCATCTGCCAAGACAGTTTTATCCAGGTGAGGCTGCTATGCATTTTACAGCTTTACAGAGCCATAGGTGAGAGTTAAGTGCAGGGTAAATACTAGCTATTATTATTATTATTGATCATAATCATAATAGTAATAGCTAAAATTTATGCTTCATTTGTCCTTTAGGCTGACAAAGTACTTTACAAATGCTATTTTTTTCTTCACAATAATTCTGGGAGTTAGGTGTTATTGATATTTCCATTTTACAAATGAAAAAAAAAACAGACAATTGTTAAGTGACCTTCCCAACAGCAAGTATTTGAAATTGGATTTGAACTCAGGTCTTCCTGACTTCAGATAAGTAGCTCTCTATCCATTAAAGCATTCAGCTTCTGTTTTCTTTTTTGTTGATTATCTTCATCCTGTTTTCATCACTTTCACCATTATTTTATTCTTTCTGATTTTTCCATATTGTACTATTTTCACTATCATCTACTGATTTTCAAAAGTAGTTTTCTGAAGCATATCATTTTATGCAAAAGTTTAGTGCATATCAATCATCAGAAGATCAAAAGAATACATGCCTTTGCAAACATTTGAAATAAGAAGTGTATTCAAATCAATTAACTCTTGTTAACTGTATAACATGTGCCAGATATTGTGATAAACGCCAGAAGATCAAAAGGTAAAGAGGACACAATCTTTGTTCTGAAACAGCTTACAGGCTAAAACACAATATTATAATATGATATACAGGCTTATATTAGACTGCATAATATATAAACACACACATATATATATGTAGCTTACGTGCATGGATAGGTGCATGTGTGTGTGTGTATAAATTATAGAGATAGAGACAGAGACACAGAGAGAGACAAAGAAGGAGAAAGAGACAGAAAGAGAGAGATAGAGAGACAGAGAAACAGAGAGAGAGAGAGAGAGACTGAGAGATAGACAGAGATGGGGGGGGCGGTATATGAGTATATAGCCAAAGCTCCAGAATTATCTAGACCTATGTGGACATAGATACATATAAGTATATAAAGGAAAAGAATAGAAGAGCATTTCGGGAGAAGGCATTAAGGTCAAGGGGATAAGAAACATGATACTAAAATTAATAGGCAGCTGATGGTAAAGTAGATAGAGCACCGGGCATGAATTCCATAAGATTCTTTTTCCTGAGTTCAAATCTGGTTTCTGACACTTATTAGCTGTGTGACCCTGGGCAAGTCATTTTAACCCAATTTGCCTCCATTTCCTTATCTATAAAATAAGCTGAGGAGAAAAATGATAAACCATTCCAATATCTTTGCCAAGAAAACCCCAAAATGAGGTGACAGAGTCAGACACAACTGAACAATAGTTTGAGTTTTGAAAGAAACTAGGAATTCTAAAGGTTGAGGTGAATAGGGAGAACATTCTACATACAGAGGAAAGGAAGCACAAAGGAAGGAAAGAAACAGGCATTTATGTTCCTTCTCTCTACCAGGCATTGTGCTAAAGTGCTTTACAATTATCTTACTTGATCCTCCCAACAACTTTGGGAGGTAGACACTATTATTATCCCATTTTATACTTGAGGAAACTGAGAAAGAAAGATGTTAAGTGATTCACCCAGAATCATCCAGCTAGTAAGTGTTTGGTTGCACTTGAGTTTTCCTACCCATCCTACCCATCCACCATCTTTATCTTCCTTCAAATTTTAGCTTACCAAGCTTTATCAGTGATGCTCCCTATTATGGGTGCTTCCACACTTCTCAAATGATTTTTTATTTCCTTAAGTGGGCAACCTCCTCCCCAACAGAAGCTGGGACTCCTTGAAAGCAGGGACTACCATCCTCAAGTACCCAACACAATACCTGGCACATAACAAAAGCTTAATTGCTTGTTTGATATAATTAAATATGATTCCATTTCATTACAAGAAAATGTCTCATATCATTCATTATGAAATTCTACTTGTACCGAAAAAGGCATCAGTTCCTCTACTTCAGAAATCACTATGTAATTTTTTAAGGAATTTTTGGGGGGAAGAAAAAGATAGACTGGTAGAAGTAGATTGCTTTTGAGGGGATTTATAGTCCCGCTACTAGTATCTCCTTTTTGCCTAGAATTCCCTCTCTGGAGAGAGACCTTCACCCAAACTTGTCCTTTGCCCAATGGGCCAGATTTATTATCCTCTAACTCATTAGATCATCTGTGACTTTCAGTAAGGAAGTGTTATATGGAAGTCTCTTCCATTATAATGACTGGAGGAACCTTCTTTGTAACATTTAATGAGCCCGTTTTCTTCTTTAATAACTCAGATACAGCCATCACAGCATAAAAATTTGAGGCCCTTCAAAATGTCTTTCATGCTTCTTGTTAATGACCTCATTAAGCAAGTCAGTTTTAGGGAGGGGGCATAAAAAAATCCTTGCAGTAATTCATTACATTCACTGATCATATGATGAAAAGAATGGGTTATTGGAATTACTAACAGGTACATAAAGGAGATCTCTCTCTCTCTCTCTCTCTCTCTCTCTCTCTCTCTCTCACACACACACACACACACACACACACACACACACACACACACTCACACACATTTCTAGCCATTCATTTGTTTTCTGGTTAATAGCATTTTGGGGGAGTGTGGATTTGGTTACACTTTGGTGTGCCCTCCTTCTTCCAAAAAATACTTTAAATAAAAAATAACAATAGTTGGAAAAAAAGACAAAATTATGTTCACTCTGATTGCCTTTAACAAAGGGAAAAGTTTAGAACCTTAAATTCTTTTCTGAATGGATTTTAAAATAATGAGAGTAGATGTATGGCTTCAGAGACAAAAGTGTCTTAGTTAATCTATGAACAAGAGCAGTAAACATGAGAAGAATCATGAATTCTTAGGTCACATCTATGGAACAATAATAAAGGAGCTTTTCAGAGATAAAGCAATAATCTTTGTACAAATTGAAAACTGACTAATTCAACCAACCAGTTGCTTTGTCTTTCTGGCTGTGAATAATAACAATAACAATGATAATGATATCAATATAAATAATTGCTGGTATTTTGAGACTTCCAAAGCCCGGTGCTTCGCTTCATCTTCACAAGGACTCTGTGTGGTAAGTCCTAGAAGGCTGTGGGTTTGGGAGTGAGGCAGAATTGGAATAGGAAAAAGTTGATCACACACTGTTTTAAATAGAAAGTAAGTTCAGAACTACAGAAGTGATAGTTTCTCTGTTCTCTGCCCTGATTCGGAATATTCTATAAAAATATTCCAAATCAGACTCTATAAAAGTCTGGGTACCACATTTTTAGATGGATATTGATGGGAGAGCAAGGTAACCAGAATGATGAAAGAAATCGAAGAATGCCTTATTAGTATTGGGGTTGTTTAGCCCATAAAGAAGAAAATTTCCTGGATAAAGAAGAAAACTTCCTATAGTGAGGAATATGAAAACTGTATTCAAATATCAACAGGATTGTAATTTAGAAGAAGTACTAGACTTTTTCTGTTTGATCTCAAAGATTAAAGCTAGAAGAAATGAATAGATGTTTTTAAGAAGGAAATTTCAGCTTGAAGTAGGGGAAAATGTCATAGCTAACAGAAAATGAAATGAAGTCCCTAAGGAGACTGCGGGATTTTCAAGCAAAGACAAAATAAATGCTTGTTAATTTTGCTGGAGGAGTGATTCAAGTTTAGGTGTGGTTTGGACTAGCTAGCTGACTGGTTTCTTAGATCCCATCTAACTTGTTATCTGTGAGACTCATTTTGTAGTTGGGCAGATTCATCAGGCTAGAATGACTTACCCATAAATTACATAGACTTTAATTGAAAGAGAATTGAGTGTGCCTTTAAGAGAAAAAAATGATCAGGCAATCTCTTATTCGTCTCCTTGATGGCTTTTGAGAAAAAACTGCAAGTCTCCAGAGAAGGGGAAGAACATCAACTCTGGCTGCCTTGTCTCCCTACCTAATCACCATATGTCTTTAAATGTATGTCATCTCTATTCCTAGTATGTTTCTTATTTCTTGAATAAGTATCTTAAGTTGTGAATAATCCAGGTGACCAGTGAGACCAAGAGATCCATCCAAGGGAGTTCCCAGAAGATCAGTAAGACTAAAAGAGTCATCAAAACCATCCTAGGTCCCAGTGATAAGTGAAGTCCTATAGCAAAAAATAACATCTTTTGTTCAGTATGAAGATAGTATCCCTTACCTGAGTAATCCCATCTCAGCAAGGAATCAGCCAACTGAGGAAGAAAGCAACCCATTTATCAGCTATATATACCCTAAAAATTGTCAGGGATATCATGCAAGTAGAAGAGTTCCAAGGGCTAGGACGAACTCCTCCACTGTACTACCACCATGATAGAGGACTTCAGTTGGGATAGTGGGTTTGAGTTGGGTAGCTAGATGGCACAGTGGATAGAGCACTGGCTCTGAAGTCAGGAGAATATGAGTTCAAATCTAGTCTCAGATACTTAATACTTCCTAGCTGTG
>JAJPUD010001664.1:24201-66701 GCA_023553655.1 Myrmecobius fasciatus | reverse complement strand
TTTGAAGGGTAATAAGTGTAGTAAATGTTCTATTGTTGGACAATATGATGAGCAGACTTCCTTTGCTAATCCCAAACAATTATCTAGCCTATAAATGAAAAGATTTAAAACAACCAATAATCCCAGATCAAATCAGATAGTTCTAGAATTCCAGAACAGAAAAGAATTTTCTATTTACAAAGGATCCTTAGTTTATAAAGAAAGAAACTGAGACTGAGAGAAATCGAGATTATTGTACCCAGGCCATATCCAGATCTAAAGAATTCTGGTCTAGGGAGCAGTTAGGTGGTGCAATGGATAAAGCACCAGCCCTGAAGTCAGGAAGACCTGAGTTCAAATTTGGTCTCAGACACTTAACACTTCCTAGCTATGTGACCTTGGGCAAGTCACTTTAATCCCAATTGCCTCAGCAAAAAAAAAATCTGGTCCAATCACTAAAGGAAAAAAGAATTAGGGCAGTGAGGTGGTACAGTGGATAGAGAACTGGTCTTGGAATCAGGAGAACTTGAGTTCAAATTAATCCTCAGATACTTACTAGGTGATTGACCCTGAGCAAGTCACCTAACCTGGATTAACTCAAAAAAAAAAAAAAGGAAGAAAGAAAGAAAGAAAAGAAGAGTTGGAGAGAGAGCACAAGACTAAAAACCAAACCTTCATGATAACCAAACAAGTAGTCAGTTCTGTAGAAGAGTGAATTAAAATGGTTGTTTAGCCTAGGTGGGACCATGTCACCTTACAGCTCAAAAACCTATAGTTGCTCCCTGTTGCTTCTAATTTAAATACAAAATCCTTGGTCCAGCATTTAGGACCCTGCACAATTCAGTTTCAACTTCCCTTTCTCAATATCTCACATTATCCTCTGTATTCAAGTTGTATCTTGATCTCCCAGACCACCTCCCTTTCTTTTATCCAATACAGTAAACTTTCTAGTAGCCAATATAAAGGTAACATCAGGAAATAAGATTACAAAGAGGAACCCGGGAGTCTTATGCAAACTTACTCAAAGATCAAAGGAATTATATTAGATATTAACTAAAAATTCACATCACGGTAATATGTGCTGAATCAGGAGAATCTAGCTAAGAGCTGTTTGTCAAAGTTCCAGCTCTATGATATGTAAATTGCAGACAAAATCCAGACCTCCACAGCTCCAGATTAAAAATATCTAGGTGGTGCAGAGGATCGAGTCAGTCCTGGAGTTAAGAAGACTGATCTTCCTGAGTTCAAATCTGATCTCAGACATGCACTAGTTGTGTGACCCTGGGCAAGTCACTTAACCCTGTTTGCCTCATCTTCCTCATCTGTCAAATGAGCTAGAGAAGGAAATGGTAAACGATTTCACTTCTGCTAAGAGAATTCCAAACAATGTCATAAAGTGTCTGACATGATTGAAAAGTGACTAAAACAGATCCATATCAAGAGAATACACAAGGTGTTGATAACTTTGGGATAATGACTTGGAAGTTTTACCAATAACTTTAAGATTATTTTGGATAAGCTAATGAACTAGCTCCAGGTGGCACAGAGAGAAGTTGGTCTATTTCACAAAAGAAAAAACTAATAAAAATGACACTTTCAAACTCCTGTCCCACTCTGATATTCTTTCACCTTCCATTGGATACATATTCCCTGTTGCTCCCATGATTGTGTGAGTGATATTCCTAGCTTCTCCACCTTCTCATTTTCTCTACCATGTTGCCTCTTTCACCAACCCATTCCTTGTCTGCCACACCACCATCTGCCACTATAACCTTTCCTACCACTTCTCTCTGCCTTTCTGGGCTTTTTGCTCCCATTCCCTCTGTATTTCATTAAAATATGATTGCTATTTTTCTCTGTCAAATGGAGTCTTTCCTAGATGAATACCCAAGAACCTGCCCCCATTTCATAGCTTATCAATTCACTTGCCTGCAAACACTCAGTGCTTCAATCAAGCTAGACTACTAATTCTTTCTCAAATTCAACATTCAATTTCCCATCTCTATGCATTTGTGTAAATTATCCCTCATATCTGGAATCTATTTCCTATTTAGTTCTTCTGCTTCTAATCCTTACTTTCCTTCAAAGTACAACTCAGCTGTCAGTTCCATCTTGAAACTCCCTGACTCAATTACAATTTTCAAAGCTCTCTCTTTCCTCAGATTGCCTTATCTTTTTAATTCTGCTACACACTGTATATTCCAAGTAGATTATAATCTCTTCGAGGGCAGGGATGCTATTATTTTTTTACTCTTTCTTTTCAACATCTTGCATAGCAAACTGTACATGTACTTAATACATGATTGTTGAATTGAATTCAAATGGAGAAGAAAATGAAAAAGGTGTAGGGTAATAAGACTGAGTAAGCATTAAATCCCCTGAATGTTTGAGGTTCTATTGTTTTTAAATAAATCTTGATCTCAGTTTATCTTGTTATGAACTGTGTTTCTCTTAAAGAGTCAAGCATAACAAAATGATTCCAGTTAGTTGATGTTCTAGTTAATTAAGTTCTGATTAATGAATTCAATTAAAGGTAGACAGACCCTGCTACAACCCAAATCAATCGCCTTCTTCTATGTCTATCTGTGATCATTCCAGCCCTTGCTGATTGCTCTCTCTTATAAACTTATAGAATACAGACTCAATGAAATGTACATGTTATTTTTTTGGAAAAGTTCATGTGCTTTCAAAGTCTCTACTTCCCCACCTCCCTCCCCTGACAGAGTCTTTCTGTTTCTTTGTCTCTGATGCTTGTTGAAACAGCTTGCCTTCGTCTCTATGTCTTCAGCGGGAATGATTAGCAGGTAAGGGCTTCTCCAGCTGACAGCTGAGTTTTCATTTTCCCCAGCCCTTTCACCCCCCCACCAATACTGACCTTTGTAAAACTGGTCTTTGCTTGAAACCAGTAGCCTGAGGCTGTGGGCTGAAAAATGAGATCTCACTAGAACAGAAATCACAGGTGCACATATGGAAAAGGAAGGTTGGAAGGGGGATATATGGGGGGAAATTTTTGGCAAAGAGAAAAGTGTAATTCAAAATATATCTCTGTATGAGACTGTAGTCTCTTGCAATGCTCAAGGAGGGATAGAGAAAGAAAACTGTTCTCAATGAGAACAGTAATGATAGCATTTCCTTGGATTATACTTTTCCTTCACCCCACTTATCTAATCAATTACCAAATGTTGTTTTCCCCCTATGCACAATGTCTGCAGAATCTACAATCACCTGTCCTGAAATCATAAAAGAAAAAGACCTGATATTCTGGGTCCATTCCATGGTCACTCCATCTCAAGGTTGTGTCTCAGATGGAGGAATGAAAAAAGATGGTAATTCTTCTTAACATTAATTTTGATAGGTTTCAGCCAAATTTCCTTGGATTCCCTCAACCAATGTGAATTTATCATCCATGATAAATCATTCACCTAAAATAATGGCCAGCAATAGAAAAAACACTAGAATTAGAGTCAAGGAGTCTAGTTTTAATACTTCTGCAAATCTGTAGGCTTCTCAGGTATAACTTAGTCTCTCAGGGCTTACATTTGCTCATCTTTGAAATGAGAGGTTTGGACTAGCTCACCTCCAGGGGCTGTTCCAGCTCTAAATCACATGATACCCTGAATTTTTCTAAAACCTTTTGCTAAGATCATATAAAGTATTTTCCTGGATGATGCCTGAGCAAGACTTTTCCATAACACAGGCCTGCACGATTAAAGGTTTCTTCCTCTCACTCTGATATGTCCTCATACCTGACAGAAGATAAAAAATACTTCTGACTTGTCCCATTAATTAGCCAAACAGCTTTCAAGTTTGGTCAGTGAAAAGCTAAGATATATGAATAACCACTCAAGAGCTTACAAGAAAATAAATCAGTCTCTTCCTTGCACATGGGGCACGTGTGTTCTTTTCTTGATTGTGGAAGTAACTTTTTTCTTTTTCTCTTTTTTTCCTCTTCTTTCTTCTTTTTATTCTTATTTTTGTCTTATTAATATAAAATTGTAGATTTAGAGCTTCAAAGAAACATAAAGGCCAGTGAGTTCAACTCAGTTATTTTACCAGTATAATTCATTTATCCCAAAAGGTTGAATCCAAAGACTTTCAGCCTTTAAGAAAATGTGAGAGTGATGTGCACATTCAAAGCATATAATAAGAGAGAAAGTAAGGGAAAGGAAAGGAGAGAGAGAAAAAGAGAGAGAGAGAGAGAGAGAGAGAAAGAGAGAGAGAGAGAGAGAGAGAGCTAAAAGGGAGAGAGGAGTGGGGAGGGCAACTATTTATTCTGCCATAAGATTTCACTGCCCAGGATTCTTACTGCAATAAAGTCCCATGCTGACTCCTAAGGCTTCTTTTATCCAGCAGGCCTATTGCCAGGCAGACATGTTGCTTGTAATATCATCAGCACCATGGACTGCAGGATTCTAGTGTAGTTTCAATCACTCCTTTTTTGCCAACCACAAACTACTTGCAAAATATTCCTGATACTCACAGTTTGTGCCACAAAAAGAAAAAAAAAATGTTTTAGCCTACTTAGTGGGCTGATGTGAATTTTCATCTACAGAAAATCATATATTATAATCTGCATCCTCAGTGCAATGAGTTCCCATACCAGTAGTTGCCAGTGCTGATAAAATCACAGATCTTTTGCATATTCACAAAATTAACAACAGCAACCCTAGTTTGGGTGACATTTTAAGGATGATCTGGGAAATTGCACATCTATCAGTTCATAGCACCTTAAAAGGCTACAGAGTACTTCTGTAGAAACAACCCTTTGACATACATAATGTTAATGCTAATATTCCCATTTTATTGATGAGAAAACTGAAAATCAAAGAATACCCAAAATAACGAAAATAAGATTAAGTCACAGAAACAGAATTCATGCCCAGGCTTTGATTTAACCAATTTAACAACTGAATTATTTGGGAGAGGGGAATGACAAAGTTCCTAAATTACTTGGATTTCATTCCATGGTGGTTTACTGCCTAAACCATTTACTAGTTAAGAGGACCCTGGTCAAATCACTTACCCTCGGTTTGTCTCAGTTTTCTCATCTATAAAATTGAAGTAATAATAGCATTTACCTTCCAGGATTGTTATGAGAAATGAAAGAGATATTTGTAAAGTGTTTGGTAGATTCTAAAACTTTATACAAATGTTAACTACTTTAATTAATGCTTATAGGAGGCAACTGTGACATAGAAAGTAGTTATTGTTGTCTTGGAATCAGAAAGACTGGATTTTTAATTCCACCTCCTAACCATGTGTAAATCATTATTCCTTACGAAATCTCGCCTCTCTGGAGAATAACATTTATAATAGCTGAAGTGCCTACCATTATGTATTTGTAATGGGGAACAAATGAGATAATATGTGCAAAACACACTGGAGACTTTAAAGTCCTATAGAAATACCAGTTATTGTTATAGCTCACCCAATATTAGTCCAAATTTTGACTACATAAATTTTAAAAAGAACATTTTCCAAAGACATCAGTAACTTATCAAAGAGACAAAAACTGAGTTCTGTCAGGTCATGGCTTGAGGTAGATTGGAGACTTTGTCAGAGGATTTGGGGAGAAATCCATAGACCATAAGGTAGCGTTGCATTTTTAGCACCTCTCTCAGGAGAAAAAAGATGGGTAACATTTTGGAGCACATCACAGAAAAGTAGGGAGGATTGAATTACAATAAATGAATTTTTAAAAGGAACTTTTATAAAACAGAAATTCCTAAGATGGAAGCAAACCATAATGGCCTATATAGAGCTCAGCTTCTTTAGAAATAAGCCTTTTAATAAATCTTAAACTATATTAGAAGGCAGTAATTATCAAAACTATCTGGTATTGTCTAAAAATAGAAAGACAGATTGATTGAATAGAGTAGGCACACAATTTACACTAGCACATAAGCATATTAACCTTGTATTTGACAAGCATAAAGACTTAAGAATTGGGGATAAGAATTCATTATTTAGTAAAAATTGTTGGGGAAACTGGAAAGTAATGTGCTAGAAATTGGGCATAGATGACTATCTTATACCATATAGTATAAGGTCAAAATGGATACATGACCTAGATATAAATAGAGATTTTAGCAGAAAATCAGAACATGTAATATATTACTCATCAGACTTAGGAATAAACAATAAATTTATGAGTAAAAAAGAGATAGCAAAGTTAGGTGGAATATGGATAATTTTTATTACAATAAGTTTAAAACGTAGCCAAGAGCAGAAGGAAAGCAAAATATCATGGGAAGGGGAAGGTACAGAATTTTTAGAAACTTTATCAAAGGTCTCATATCTAAAACATACAAAGAACTTTGCTAAATCTATAAGAATACAAGTCATTCTCCAATTCATAAGTGACAAGAATAGGTAATTTTCCAATGAAGAAATCAAAACAATTTATACCCATATGAAAAAATTCTCTAAATCATTATTGATTAGAGAAATGAAAATCAAAACAGCCTTGAGATATCATTTTACAAGTACCTGATTGACTAAAATGATAGAAGAGATTGACAAATATTGGAGGGTATGTGGAGAAACTGGGACACTAAATTCATTGTTGGTGGAATTGTGAACTGGTCAAACCAGTTTGATGAGTCATCTGGAATTATTTCCAAAGTTATTAAACTAACTACAGACTTTGACCCAGCAATACCACTATTAATCTATTTCCAAAGATAATTGGGGGGAGAAGAAGCTATATGTTCTAAAATATTTATGGCAGCTCTTTTTGTGGTGTCAAAGAACTGGAAATTGCAGGGATGCCTATCAACTGGGGAATGGCTTAACAAGTTCTGTTATATGATTGTGATGGAATATTATTGTGCTGTAAGAAATGATGACCTCGATTAAGTTAGAAAATATGGACACAGCAGCATGAAACAACGACAAATGAAATGAACAGAACCAAGAAAACATTATTTACAGTAACAGCTTCTATTGTTTTAAGAATGACTTTGAGTCAATAAGTTTTTTGATTATTATGAATACCCAAATTAACTATAAAGGAAAACATGAAGAAAGATAGTATCTGCTTCTAGAGAAAGAACTGATAAATAGAAACATGTATTGAATAATTATATATATATACATATACATATACACATATGTATGTATGTATATATATATATGTGTGTGTGTGTGTGTGTGTGTGTGCTCATTTGTGTCTAGTGGTAGTCAACTCTAGAGCAGGGGATAGAAAAAAAATTTGCAAGTTAAGTTTGTTGTATATTTGAAAGGAATAGCAAGTTATGCATAGTAGAATTGCAGTTTCATGTACAATTATCTTTTTTATTATACTATATTGTAGAAATGCTTGTTTTATTAAAATGCTTGCTAAATTAAAAATAAAATTAAAATAATAAAATGAGCCTTTTACCTCCAAATACCAGAATCATTTGGTCCCCTACCAAGCAACCAATATCCAACTTATATTAATGTTTGCCACATGCCCTGCCTATTCCATTCACTGATTTGTTCATTCAAGAAGCATTTATTAAATGTCTACTGTGTTGTAGGCTTTTTGCTAGGCAGAAAGAATAATTTTGTTCCCAAAGATCTTCCATTCTTCTGGAGGGTGAAATAATACATACACATCTAAATCAATATAAAGTCCAGTTTGTGTGAGGAATAACATTGGGGGAGTTTAAGAAAGATCTCTTAGAGATCTTGAGACAAACTTTGAAGAGAGTCAGATATTCTAATGGTTGGAAGTGAGGAGAGAGTGTATTCCAGGCATGAGAAAGCTTGTGAACACAGAAAGGCAGAGATGAAAAGTTATACAAGAGGAAGAGCAAATAAATCATTTTGGCTGGGACTTATAGAGTATATTAGGAGTAATGTGAAATCAATCTGGAAAGGTTAGTTCGAGCCAGTTTCAAAGTGCTTTAAATTCCCAGTAGAAAAAGTTTCTATTCTATCTCAGAGGCAACAGAGACTCATTTTTGAGCAGAGGAGTAATATTATCAACTATTTGTCTTATGAATATTGACTTGGCAGCTAGGTGGATATTGAATTGGAGAAAGGAAAAGGCTGGAAGCTGGAAGAACAATAAAGTCAAGTTAACAAGCATTTAGTACCTATTATGCATCAAGCATTGTACTAAGTGGTATGGTAGAGCATTCCTTATACTCAAAAAAATTCATACTATAATGGAAACAACTTGCAGAAACCTATGTGTACATAAAATATATTACACAAGATAAATTGGAGATAATCCTAGAGGGAAAGGAAACAAATGAAAGAGAAATGAGTAAGATCTTCTTGTAGAAAGTGAAATTTTTCTGAGACTTGAAGGAAACCAAGTCAGAAGGCAGAAATGAGGAAGGGGAGAGTTACAGTCAGTGAAAATGAAGATTTAAAAAAATAATGTGTTTTGTATGAGGAATAGTAAGGAAGTTCTCGAGTATTTGAAGGAGAGTAAGGCATAAGAAAACTGGAAAGTAGAAAAGGATCAGGTTATGGAAGGCTTAAAAAGCTAAACATGATTTTTTAATTTGTTCCTATAGGTATAGAGAGCCATGGAAATTTATTTAATGGATGGGAGAAAGTAAGATAATCAGACAAACATTTCAGAAAGATCATTTTGATAGATGAATGAGGAACAGTGGATTGTAAAGAAGGAGACCTGAAATATGGACCACAATCATCAACCTATTTCAATAGTCTGGCATGGGGTAGGTCAATGAAAGCAGTTACCTTGTGGGGAGAAAAAAGAAAAGATTGCATATGAGAGAGTTTCAAAAGTACAATTTAGAAATATACTGAATATTGGAGAGAGGGAGGTGAAAGAGAATGAGGAGTTGAGGATTACAATTTGTTTGTGAGCACAGATACCTGGAAAAATGATGGGGTTCCCTTGAGAGTAATAGGAGAGTTAGAAAGACAGGAGGATTGGCAAGAAAACATGAGTTCAGTTCTAAATATGCACATAGAACATCCATTTTGAGATATCCAATAGACAACTGGAAATGTCTATTATGATAGTCTAGATGAGAGATGAGGGTCTAAATCAGGTAGTGAGAAGATGAAAGATGTGGGAACATGTTCTGGACAAAGAACCAACAAAGCTTGACAAATAAATGGATACTGGTGGTTTAACTGAAGGTAAACTGAAGGTTTAACTGCTAATAGAAATATAATATTAAATGGGGCCTTAGATAATAAGATCTCAGCATTTAGAGTAGAAACATTGGAAATCTTATCCAACCCTCTCATTTGAAAGAGGAAAAAACAGAAAAATTGAAACCTGGAGAGATTATTTGACTTTCCCAGAGTCCCACAGGTAGCAAATTGCCAAAGTTTTCTCATGGAGCTCTGGAACAATCCTATATTAAATTTGCAGGCTGTCCAATCCCTCAAACCATGAAGAAAGATTTGTCTGAAATAATGAAGGATATTCTGAATAGATTGTATTCCTCTTCCTTGCCTCCCATCCTCTGGGTCCCACTAGTATTGCAGTCAGACTGATCTTCCAAGTACCTCTTCAATATCTGGGGGCCCCTATCCTTGTCATAGCTGCTCAGGCAATAGCTTTACAGGCTTTCAGTTCTGCAAACTGCCCAGGGAGTTATAACATCTTAGGATATCAGAGCAAGAAAAGACCCTAGGGACCACCTGATCAAACTCCCCTATTTTATAATGGAGGGCCAGAGAGGGCAATTGACCTGCATAAATCCACAGTCAGTTGTGGCAGAGCCAAGATTACAATTCAGGTCTCTGCAATTTTTTCCTATGGAAAAATATCACACGTTTCCCAGCCTCCACTGGAGGTTACTGACTGCTATCCTCCAAATTCCCCTCCCTCCTCTTTGAGAAGCCCAGAGCCATCTTGAATCTGTCCTGGACAGCTCCTATGTCCCAAATCACAGAGGCACTGCTCCTATACCTGCATCCATAGCAGCTTCTTTTTTTTTTCTTTTGGGGTTGATTGGTTTTTAACTACAATATTTTATGATTCGGTTCAATGCTTTGAGAGGATGATAAAACAAAAATAACAGAGCACCAAATACCAAACCCTGAGGCACACCGATGCACACCTCTAATAGCCCATAAATAAAAGGGGGAATGGGAGCCTGGGGAAGAAGGAGGTGCTGAGAAATGTTCACCCAGCATAAAAACAGAGCATGTGCTAACGAATTATGAGTGATTGGAGAGGCGTTCTGAAGACACACTGGGGTCTTTCGTGTTATCACCCTCCCTATCCTATTAATTTCCTAGTGATTTTTTTCCCCTTAATACAAGCAGTCTTAGCAATAGATCACAAAGATAGTGGATGGCCTTTCCATCTGGACCGAACTGAACATCAGTCACACCTTGGAAAAATCCAACTTCTGAGCTTCTGCTTTCTCCTCAACATAAGAGAACATTTATCAAGTGGTTCATGCTATCAATTTCCAAGTTTTTTCCATCACTTTCTCACTACGTTTTACTATGTGATCTCTCCATTCTCCATAAGAAACATTGTTATCAACAAGATCATCCTGGATATATCTTACTGGAACTAATAATCTTGACTTGAGATGCTGAAATATTTATTCTGTGAAATATTCAATTAAAAAACAACAAGAAAGTCTAAGATGTTTGCACATATTTAGGAGAAACAAGAAACTGGCTATGAATTGTATCTCTGCCAATATTTAGAATATGGTTTGTGTTTCTGGGTAATAAATCTAAAGTGCTGGCAGACACGTAAGATTGGGAGTGCTTAAAAGAAGGAAAGCCAAGTCCAATGAAAAGAGATTATGGCCATAGTGTGTGACCACGAGACGGGGGGAGGGGGGGGCTGAGGAGAGCAGGGGAAAATTGGTGTCTTCTTTACTCATATAAAATCTTACGAGACAAGAATTTCATTACATTAAAAATTGGCTAATTGGGGAAGAATCAAAAGTAGTTTTCTTGCCCACTATATTCCAGTCATTGTGCTAAATGCTGGGGAAACAAAAGCACAAGAAAAAGAGACCCTGCCCTCAGGGACCTTCTAATGGAAGAAAAAAGCATTGAGATTTAAAAAAAATGGATTTTTTTAAAGACTATGTACAAAGTCAATCCAGGTAGTTTTGAGAGGGAGGTCACTACTTTTAGAAAAGATTTCCTATATATGATAGCATTTGAGTTGATTCTAAAGAAAAAATAGGAATATCAAAGGATACAGGAAAGGAGTGAGTATTCCATGTGTGGAAAATGGTTGGTACAAAGGCACAGCTATAGAACATGGAACATTTGTTAAGCCCCTACTATGCACCAGACATACTAAGCATTGGGGAAAGATTTAACATCACATAGGCAGAGGAGCAATGAGAACAGCAAGTAGATTATAGAGCATATGGAGGAGACTAATGTGTAGGAAAATTAGAAAGGTAGGAAGGGAGGAAGCTATAAAGAATTTTAAATGCCAAACAGGAGCATGTCTTTGATATTAAAGGTAACAGAGAGGAACTATAGTTTATTGAGCAAAAGCATGACATGGTCAGACTTATTCTTTAAAAAAAAAAAGAATCATTTTGCTGATTATGTGTAAAAAGCATCAGAATGGGGAGAGGTTTGAGGCCAGGAGACCAATTAAGAAGTGACTGTAATAGTTCAGGCAACAGTGGTGAAGGCTTAATTAGGCTGGTGGCCAAGGGAGAGGCAAGAAGAGTTTATATTGGAGAGATGTCCTGGAGATAGAAATGACAAGATTTGGCAGCTAATTTGCTTTGCAACATGAGTGAGAATGAGGAGCTGAGAATAACATGGTGGTGGCAAACCTGGGTGACTGGAGTTTGGCAGTATCCTTAATAGTAATAGAGAAGTTCAGAAGGAAGGTGAATTTTGGGGAAAAAATAACCTATTCCCTTTTGGATGTGTGGAATACAGTCTATGGGAAATCAAGCTAGAAATGTCCAAGAGGAAATTAATAATGTAATTTTGGAACTCAGGAGAGAGCCCAGAGAAGTTGGAGTCATCTGCATAAAGGTGATAATAATTTAATGCATGAGAGCAGATGAGGTTACCAGGTGAGAGAGTGTACAGAGAATAAAATGGGCCCATAAAAGATATTAGGGGAGATAGTACAAGTAATGATCCAGCAGACACTGAGAAGTAATCAGATAGGCAGAAGGGGAACCAAAAAAGGGAAATGTCACAAATAAAACAGAGAGAAAAGGGTATTTCAGTGGGGATGGGGGATTCTGCAGTGCCAAATTATATAGAAATGTCCATGAGGATTCATATTGAAAAGAGGGAATTACAATGATATTCTGCATGAGTAAAATGTTTCACTTATATGTGAGAGAAAAGCCAAGGAAAGAGGGAGATTTGTATTAGCTAGACAGAGTAAGGGAAAATTTGAAATAATGCATAAAATGACATTTTTAAATAAGAATGAAAATGTGGTAACAAAAGACTGAAAAAAATAAAAGAAGGAATTAGATTTGGTTGCTAAAATAATTTTTAACATTAGAGAAAGAAATTTTTGTTAAGTGATGGAATGAAGGATAAATTGCAGAAGGTTTAGAGAAGAGTTAGAGGAAAAGAAGAAACTGAGCATTGATGGCTATCTAAGTGAGTTTGACTAAGAGATGAAGATACAGAATGATAGTAGACTTTCTGTGATCTGGTGAATATTTTTTTAAGGATGGTAATAACTTGGGCATGTTTTGGACTCCAGAGAAGTCAGTAAAAAGGAAAAGACTGAATATTAAAAAAGGGAGAAAATATGATAAAAAAAAGATAAATGGGGATGGAATCAAGGGAACATATAAAAGTGTGGATCTTAGAAAGAAAAAGAGATCCCTCTTTTTTCAGGGCTAGACTAAGGATCTGCACTAGGTGATGAAAGTGGATAATCTGAACCTCAAAGGACAGATTGTTAAATGATGGTGACAGAAAGGAAGTCTGGACGTGTCGGTAGAGAAAAAAGTATTACTTTGGATAATGAATGTCTCCATTCTCAGTTATTCAGCCTTCAAATAGAAGACTTATATTCTGTAACTGGCATTGAAATCTAAGCCTCTCTAACTCACAGGCAGCTACCAGAAATTGTGCTCTGCTAGCATAAATTTTAATAACCTATAGCTACCTACATGCCATGGTAAAGCATCAGAATAAGAGTCTTGTTGAAGTTCGTTTTAAATACTTTTATAAAATATATAGATTTTTTACCATGATTTATTTAACTTACTCACTAGTTAATTTTTTAATTCAATTATGCTAGAGGAAAAAAAGATTAAAGTAATCACAGGATCTCAGAGTTAAAAGGAACCTCAGGGACTATCTAGTATAAACCATAACTTAATCTTTGTACAACAAATCCAAAACATGGTCATCTAATCTTTGATTGAAGACTTCCAGTGAATGTCTGCCTGCTGGCATAGCCTATTATTTATTGGCTAATTCTAATTAATAGTAAGACTTTTTTTCCTGACATCTGAATTTCTACTTTGTCATTTCTGCCCTTAGTCCAACTTCAATCCTTTTCAGCCAAATAAAAGAAGTCTATTCACTTTTTTCATGTGATATTTCTTTGAATATTTGGGGCAAAAATGATAAATCATATTACTTCTCTGGATTTAACATGTCTGATACCTTCAATCAGTCTTCTTATACAATGAACTTGAGACCCTTCACCATTTGGTTGCCTCATTTGAAAGCTTTCCAATTTATCACTGTTCTTCCTAAAATATACTGCAAATGGGTACTGAGCAGGATAGACTGCAATGGATCCCTCACTTTCCTAATTCTGAATATTATCAGTCAATCAATTAACAAGCATTCACTAAGTACTTACTATGTGCTAGGCAATGTGCTTTCTTACTAAATGTAATCCAAGATTACATTTGCTTTTTAAGATGTCATATGATATTGTTGATTCATACTGAGGTTGTAACCAACAAAATTCTCCAGATCTTTTGCAGAAAAACTTCTGTCTAGACATACTGCCACCTTATTGTACTGACTAAAGTTGTATTTGTGGGGTTTTTATCCTGTGTGTAAAACTTTACATTTATCTCTGTGATATTTCATCCTATTAGTTTTTTTTAAGCAATGTTCTAACCATTGAGGAAGTTCTTGGCACCTGAATCTGTCACTTAATAAGCTATCTATCTCTTTCAGTTTTCTATCATTTGAAAATGTTATAGGCATACCATTCTTGCTTTTACACAAGTCATTATTAACGGTGTTATGTATGTTAAATTATTAAGGGGGGTATAGTTTTATCACTTTCAGGTTTACAAAGCACTTTACATAGTTTATGTGGTTTGATTCACAACTACTCTGTGAAATAAGTGCTATTATTATTCCCATTTTGCAGATAAGGAAACTGAGGCATTGAGAGGTTGAGACCACCTAGGATTAGTAAGTTAGAAAATATCTGAGACAATATTTGAACTCTTCTTAAAGAGCTAATTTAAGAAGAGATATATGGATCACTCCAATACTTAAGAAGTTAGTGAAATCTCAGGATAGAAATATTGACCACAAAGGACTAGCATGATTTCACCAAGAATAAGTCACACTTATTTCCCTTTCTTGGAAGACTTAACTAAATAATTTTTGGTATAGTGAATAGAACACCAGTCCTGGAGTCAAGGAGGACCTGAGTTCAAATCCAGCTTCAGACAATTAACATTTATTAGCTGTGTGATCATGGGGAAGTCACCTAACCCCAATTCCCTTGTCCAAAAAAAAAGGACCTACATATGTAAAAAAAAAAATGTTTGGAGCAACTAAAGTAAGAGTTGAAAGGAATGCTATATAGATAGTTTACATAAATGTTGAAGAATTTCATAATTTGTCTCATTCTATTCTTGAGAAAAATCTAAAGAGGTATAGACTGGACCACAGATATCAAACATGCAGCCTACAAAACTCTAGACTATTGCCTGAACCAAATTAAAATGTAATTAAGAAGTATATAATAAAAAATAAAAAATACAATAAATCATAGATAATGGTAATTTGAAGGTTTTTTAATCCATATTTAGCTCACAGAGATCCTTATGTATGGTTTAGTTTCCTTGTCTATTTAATTAGACAACAGGATCACTAGACAATTAAAGAACCCAGAACAAGGCAAATGATTATACTCACCATGTATTTAGCAATGGTTCCATGGAGGGAGCTTTCCAATGACATGTTCCATAGATATATGATTAGCTTGACTCTTTAAGACTTGCATTGACAAAACCATTAGTGACTTATGTTGAGTATAAGTATTTAATATCTATAATTTTGCTAAAAATATAAATGAAGCTAACTGGCCTATAGTTTTTAGATTCTATTCTCTTTTCTTAAAAATAATTGGGACAAACTCTGCTCTTCTCCAGGACTTTAATGCATTTCCTATTTCCCACAGCTCCTGATTAGTGCAAATAATGAATCCCATGAAATGGTGACTTTAAGTTCACACTATTTGAAGTTATATTATATGTAAAATATGGTAATTGGTCCCAATCCAGGGTAAATATGGAAAGAAAATTCAAATAATATGACCACTCAATGGGATTCTTCACTGGCACTAATTGGGACAAACTCCATCATTCATGATGACTCATAATCATCTGCCAACAATTTCAGAAACCAGAAATATAGTTAATCTGGGACAGGGACATTAAATTTTCACAAGCTATTGGGTGAACTATTATTCATCCTGGGTATCACTTGCAAATTAGCTATCTCATTCTCTCTTTTTTCCATTTTAAAGGCCATTTTATTTAACAGAGAAAAGAAGGAATATAAGTGAGCAGCCCTGCCTTCACTCTGCTATTCCATTCATTAAAATCAGAAGTTAGCTTCATAAGAGAGATCTAGTGGACTTAACTAGAAACCTGTACTTAACCTATGCTATTTAAATTTTTATCAAGTCTGAAGAAAACATGAATCCTAAAAAGTTAGATGACAGAGACAAGAACCAAAAATAAAATTGTGATAAGCCAGAACTGGAGTCCAAATTCAATAAGATGAAATAGTCTAGGAATAAAGGTAAAGTTTTGCATTTCAGTCCAGGAAAGGTCACTTCTCAAGTACAAGATAGGAAAGTTTTGGCTTGATGACAGTTCTATTGAAAAAAAGATTGGTAGATTTTTGTCAATTGCAACTTCTAGATCACAGAATTTGAGAGAGGGAAGGAACTTCAATTCAAACCAAACATGAAAGAATTTCCCAATATATCATAAACAACAAGAGATTGCCCTATGCTTTCCTGAAGACTTCTCAGGATGGGAAGCCTACCACCACTCCAAGCAACCCATTCCACTTTCAGTCAGCTCAAATGAATATGAAATTTTTCCTTGAATAACTTCTATTATACAAGTTCAATAAGCTTATGTTATTTGCCTCTTGCAAATTCAACCCATTGCCTTTAGTTCTCTCTCTCTTTTAGGACAATCAGCAAGTTTACACCTCCTTCCTGTGATTTGAAAACACTTAAATATACCTGCTTTGTTCCCCTTCTTTTCCCCAGGTAAAACACACTCAGTTCCTTCAAATGCCAATCATTTGAACCCAAGGTCCTTTGTCATCCAGTTTGCCCTTCTCTAGTCCTTCTCTTTCTTATCAATATCCTTCTCAAATTATGATGTTCATAATTGAATATAATACTCTGTATAAAGTCTGAGGAGGACAGAGGATAGAAAGACTATCACCTTCTGATTGTGGGAAGTTTGATTGCATTCTCAATACAAATCAACAGCTTGATTTGTCAGCCAAAAAAGCTAATGTAACCTAAGACAGGCATAGTGTGTAAGACTAATGATTTAGAGGCAACACAATTTATCTTTTTTCCCCAAATATTTGAAAAAATATCACTTGAAAAAGGGAATAGATTCCTTTTCTTTATCTGAGAAAGGTAAAAATAAAAATAATGGGCAGAAATGGCAAGAAGGAAGATTTATGACTGATGTCAACAAAAAGCTTCCTGGTAATTGGAAGAATTCAAAATGTAATGGGCTGCTCCAGCAGGCAGTATATACCCTCTTCACTGGAGGTCTTCAATCAAAAGATGACCATTTGTTGAATTTATTTGATATAGGATTATTAAGGTATAGCTTGCACTAAATGGCCTCTGAGGTCTCTTCCCAACTCAAAGATTATGTGATTGGGTTTTTTTTGTCTCTATTCTCTATAAGCCAACATATTAACGACACTGGACACCAAAGCATACATGTAGGGATTATTCAGTTGTCGTAATTGAAAGCAAGATGCTGGAAATGGGTCTCTGGAAGTTAGGCCTCAGTTTAGGAAGGAACATCTGTCTTTATACCAGTAATAAAAATCAGAATTTTTCCAAATGTTTAAAGCCAAAGATGGAAGAGTAGAAAAAGCACTCAGCTGAGCTCTTCCATTTTCTCCTTCAAATAACTTTAAAATAATCCCTCAAATCAAATTCTAGAGTGGCAAACTCAAAAAACTCAGAGTGAAACATTCTTCCATTCCAAGACTTAGAAGGTTAGAAATCAAAATCTGAGGGAAAGAGATGGGAGCTGACTTAAAGCCCACTGGGATGAAACAAACACCAATGGTGGGACAAAGTGGTGGTAACAGAAAAAGCAGCAACTTCAGGAGTTCTCAAACCAGAGATAATAAGGGGATCTGACAATAAAAAGATAACAGAGGACCCCTATGCTAGCACTGCATGCAGGACCAAATGCTGTTTGATAATTCCATTGCTTTTACCCACTTATGGTCCATAATTAAAAGGAGAGAAGCACTCTCAGTGGAAAGGCAATGGAACCCCCAAGGGGCAGCTTTTTGGCAATTCCATTGCTTCTTTTGGATCACTAGAGAAAAGCATTTGTGATCAAAAGGGACAGAAGCCCTGAAGGATAGTATTCTTTTTGGTTAAAAAAAAAAAAGAGATCAGGGACCCTGAGGAACAGTATCACCTGTGGTCCCAAGGGAGGAGGGCCCCAAGAAGCAGTTTCAATTGCAATTCTGAGAGATCAGGGGCCCTTCCTGGGTAAGGACCAAAGAGTAGATCAGGAAAGGACTGATCACATTTCTCCCTAAATCATTCCCCTTCGGAAACTCCAAAAACGTCCAAAGCACCAGAACTAACTCTAAAAATAGCCCAATGCAAGAAAGCCTGAAGCTGAAAACAGTGTCCCTCTACACATTCATGGGGGAAAAAAAAGTGCCCAACTTCAAAATAAAGTTTAAAATCAAAAAAAAAGAGTAGAAAAAATGAAACAAGAAAAAAATAATCTAATCATAAAAAGCTATTATGATGACAGGGAAGACTAAGATACAAACTCTGAAGACAAAGAAGTTAAAACAATTATAAACAAAGCCTGAAAGTAAAGAAGAGACTTAATTAAATCATAAAATAAATAAGAAAGAAATCAAGAAGATGAATAGAATTTTAGAAAAATTAGATATGATAGACTTCTGAAAAAAAAAGCTGAATGAGAATAGAAAGGAATATGCCTTTTTATCACCTGTACCTAGCAACTTCACAAAAATTGAACATGTATAAAAAATTTGCAACCAAATTAAGAAAAACAGAAATATAAATGCAGTTTTCAGGTCATAATGCAATAAAAATTATTGTTTAATTTATGTAATGTGGAAACATAAATTAAACAATAATTTGAAACTAAGTAATCTAATCCTAAAAACTGAGTGAGTCAAAGAACAAACTACAGAAAAAATCAATAATTTTATTCAAAGAATGACGAGACAATAATCTTAAATTTGTGGGATATGGCCAAAGTAATACTTAAGGAAAAGTGTGCATTTTCAAATGCATCAATAAAACATATCAATGAAAGAGAGGCAAAAAGCCAAATCATTTATTGAATGTGAAACTATAAAAAGTTCTATAAAAAGAACAAATGAAAAATCCCCATTTAAATATTAAAATGAAAATTCTGAAAATTGAAGGAGAGATTAATAAAATTGAAGGTAAAAATACCATTGAGATAATAAATAAGACTAGTTGTTTTATGAAAAAGTAATAAAATGGATAAATCATTTAAAAAAAACAAATTACCAGTATCAAAAATGAAAATGGCAAATGTGCCACCAATGAAAACGAAATTAAAGCAATTATTTAGTAATATTTTGCCCAATTACATATGAAAAAACTGACAATGCAAATGAAATGTATATTTATAAAAATATTTAAATTGCCCAGATTAGCATAAGATGAAATAGAATAATTAAATAACCCTATCTTGAAAAAAAGAAAATGAATCAGCTATAAATGAGCTCTCTAAGGAAAAAAAATCTCCAAGACAAATGTATTTACAAGTGAATTCTACTAAACATTTAAAGATCAATTAATCCCAATATTATATAAAATGTTTGAAAAAAATAGACAAAGTTCTAGCAACTGCATTTTATGACACAAATATAGTTTTAATACTTAAAACAGGGAGAATAAAAATAAAGAAATAAAGCTATATCCCAGTTTTTATAGCCCATGCAAAAATTTTAAATAAAATGCTAGCAAGCAGATTAGAAATATAGATCATACATTATGAGCAGACAAGATTTACACCAGTAATACAGAGCTGGTTTAACATGAGAAAAATTATAAGACTAATTTACCATATCAATAACAAAAACAACAAAAGTGGTATGATTATATCAACAGATGTAGAAAAGACCTTTTACAAAATACAAGACCCATTCTTATTTAAAAAAAAAACACTAGAAAACATAGGAATCATGGACCCTTTCTTGAAATTAGTATTATCTATCTAAAATCAAGAACAAGAATTTTTTCATTTGTAATGAGGATAAACTTGAAGCCTTCCCAGTAAGATCAGAGGTGAAGCATGGATGTCTCTTCCTACAAATATTATTCAATATTGTTACCAGGAATATCAGTTATAGCAACAAGATAAAAAAAAGAAATTGAAGGAATAAAAATAGGTAATGAGGAAACAAAAATTATCATTCTTTGTAGATAAAATGATGGTATACTTAAAGAACCTTAGAGAATCAATTAAAAATTAGTTGAAACAATTAACAACTTCAATAAAGTTGCAGGATATAAAAGAAACCCTTATAAAGCATCAGCATTTCTAAATATTTTCAATAAAACTCAGCAAGAAAGAGAAATTCTAAAAAATTGCAGACAATATAATTTGGGAGTCTATCACCTATCAAGACAATACAAATTACATGAGCACTTCTCACACAAATGCATATCTGAACAATTAGAGAAATATTAATTGCTCGTGGACAAATCAGGTCAAAATAATAAAAATGACAATTCTACCTAAACTAATGTATTCATTGAGTGCCATACCAATCAACCACCAAAACATATTTTATAGAATTAGAAAAATAAATAATAATATTCATCTGGAAGAACAAAGGGTCGAGTACCAAAGGAATCACTGAAAAAAAAAACTGTAAAGGAAGGCAGTAAAGCAGTTCCAGATTTCCAACTATATTACAAAGTAATAATCATGAAAACAGTCTGGTATTGGCTAAGAAATAACATGGTATTTCAGTGGAATAGATTAGGTAAAACAATACAGAATAGTCAATGACCATAGTAATCTAATGTTTGATAACCCCAAAGATCCATGTTTGGGAAATAAAAATTAACCATTTCACAAAAATTGCTGAGAAAACTAAAAAACAGTCTAATAGAACATCTCACATCATATACCATGATAAAGTCAAAATAGATAAATGATTTAGACATAAAGTAAATATATAAATAAATTAATATGTGTGTATGTTATATTATACATGTGATATAAATAAATTAAGAAAACATGGGAATATGGATAAGAGAAGAGTTTATAATCAAGCAAGAGAAAACAAGGAAATAAGTAATTTTGATTATATGAAAATTAAAAGCTTTTGCAGAAACAAAACTAGTGCAGCCAAAGTTTGAAGAAAAACAGGAAACTAGGGGGAGATTTTTTTAAGCAATATTCTGTAATATAGGCCTTGTTTCCCAAATATATAGGGAACTAAGCCAAATGTATAAAAAAAAGATCAATTCCTCATTTGATAATTGATCAAATGGTATAAAAGTTTTCAGAAAAAAAAATAAACCAAAACTAGTAATAATCACATAAAAATGCTCTAAATCACTACTGATTAGAGAAAGGCAAATTAAAATAGCTCTGAGATACCATCTCATACTCATCACATTAACAAGACAGAAAAAGGAAATGACAAATGCTGGAGGGGATGTGGGAAAACTGGGACACCAATGAATTGATGACAGAGTTGTGAACTAGTCCAACCATTCTGCTGAACAATTTGGAACTACATTTAAAAGATTATAAAACTATGTATATTTTCTTTTGACCTAGCAATACTACTACTGAGTCTATATCCCAAAGAGATATTAAAATGTCAGGGGCGGGGGTGGAGGGGAAGGACAAAAGTATTAGTAGCAATTCTTTTTGTGATGACAAGAATTAGAAATCAAGGAAATGCTCATCAATTATGAATGATTGCACAAGTTGTGGTATTAATTGTGTTATAAGAAATGATAAGCAGGATAGTTTCAAAAAAAAATCTGCTTATGCAAAATAAAGTAAGAAGAACCAAGGAAACATTAAATACAGTAATAGCAATATTGTGAAAGACTTAGCTATTTTGATCAAGATAGTGATCCAAAACAAGTCCAAAAGGCTCATGAAGAAAAATGCTATCCCCCTCCAGAAAGAGAATGGATTCTGAATACAAATTGAAGCATTTTTTTATTTTTCTTGGTTTTTTTTACCCCATTTTCTTTTGCAACAATATGGGGATGTTTTGTATGACTTCATAAACATATATAATCAATAATAAATTGCTTGCTTTTTCAAAGAGGAGGAGGGGCAGAAAATTTGGAACTCAAAATGTTTTTTTTATTTTACATGTTATTTGGAAATATTTGAAGAAACAAATATTTTTAAATGTTTATAGCTGTTCTTTTGCTCTTTCCTTTTAACTTGTTTTTTGGAGACCACATCTCTCCCTACTTTGCTCACACTAGAAGCATGATGGTTACTTGTAAATCAGCATGGAAGCTTTTACCTGCCTTATTTCTGACTTTTGACAGTTCTTTCCTCCTTAGACATCATAAGGGCCCCAAGTCCTACTGCTTTCCATATTGGTTACAGACTTAATACAAACATCCATGCACCTTCAGTCCAGGACAGCTCAGACCTCCTAATTCAGAACTCAAGTGACTTAATATGGCTCCTGAAAATAAAAGAGATGAAGGCCTGCTGTTCCACCCTGTCCGGACCTGCTCACTGGAGAATTTTGGTACCAGCCTGAATCCTGATCATGGGTGAGAAGTAAAAAGGATAGTCAAACAGAAGTCCATTTATTCAAAACTTTCTCAGCCTTATATACCCTAATATCCTTACATAACTGTAGCTCACTGCTAGGCACTAACTATATAATGTGCATGTGGAACCACTTAAACAGCTTGCTATTGTGTGCAGATGTTTCCTTGCCACTTAGTATAATTCTCCTTCAATTACAATACAGGTTGTCATGTCCCCTGACTTCTCAGAAAGACTGAGATGCCCCTAAGGGGGATGGGGAGCCAAACCAGGCCCATCAGCAGGATCCCTGGCTGGGCTGGAGGGTCTTATACCTCACCCAGAGTTCCCCAACTATCTGTGACTCTCTACACCAACCTATTCCTGAAAATGCTACTGCACTTAATACAAATGACAATAATTGTGATTATCCATTCATCGCTTTGGGACTTCTTTACTCAAGTAACAGAAGTTATATGACCTTTTTCAACCATCAGTTTTCTTATCTGAGAAATGGGATATAATAAGAGTACCTATCTCCAAGGATTAATATAGGAACCAAATCAGATAATGTATTGAAAGCATTTTGCAAACCTTGAAATATTATATACATGGCAACTGTCATCCCAAAATTGTCATTGTGCCCCCATGTTGGGTACATTTACTGAATCCATTCTCTCTCTCTTCACTTTTAAAAGATTCTCTTTGTTTCTTGTCTTCCTACTTTACATTGTAAACTCCAAGAAAACAAGGACTGGCTTTATTATAATTGGTATTCCCAGAATTGAGCACAGTGCCTGGCTCATAGTGGGTATTACATAAATGTTTATTGATTGATTGATGAAGTGACCCTGAGAATGTGATTTATCCTCATTTAGCCTCAGTTTTTTTCATCTGTAAAATAGCAAGTATAATAACACTTACTTCCCAGAGCTGCTTTAAAGATAAATTAATATTAGGTGCAGCTAATTGGTATAGTGGACAGATTACCAGTCCTGAAGTCAGGAGGACCTGAGTTCAAATTTGACCTCAGAAACTTAACACTTCCTGACTGGGTGACCTAAATGAAGCAAGTCACTTAACCCCAATTGCCTCAGTAAGAAAAAAATTGTTAATATTTGTAAAGAGATTAGCAAATCTTAAAAGATCATATAAACATTGCTGTTGCTATCCACATTACTATTTAATCATTGCTTAGAGAAAAACAAGAGAATTTAAAAATAGATTTTGAGGCACAGAGATTATTTCCTATACCTACCTTCTTTAACTAATCAGAGCAGAATGTGGTCCACTGAGCTAATATAGAATTACGAAGTGCTAACTAGACAGTTACTGTACTGAAATCAATATCCCTGGAGCTTATGGGAAGAGAAAAGAAGTTCACAACATTACAAAGGGTAGTCTCACCATACTTGCAGTTCAATGCACTTTAATGAGCATTTATTAAGTTCCTATTGTATACAAGGCATATGAATTCTTCATTTTTCCCTGTCTCACACACTATGGTAAGCAGTAAGGCTACATTGATAAAATCAGTCATCCAACAAACATTTTTAATCACTTACAATGTGACAGACATTTTTATTGAATGGGACAATCCCAGATAGCTTACATTTTAATTCAAGAGTTTACATTCTATAGATTGTGAAGGAAGAGGCCCTCAGGCAATTGGAGAGGAAAAAAATGAGATGAAAGTCTTAGTGGTCACTACAGGAAAGAAACATACCCTTTCAAAGATCACCCCCATGGATTAAAATTCTTTTCATCTCATTTTCATTATTGTTTCTACTAGTGACTTTCCCGCAGCTTGAGTTTAAAGCCAGGATCCAAGGAGCCATGGGACAAGCTACTGCTGCCTAGTACTTTCCCAGTTGCAAACTGGTCCAGGAGTAGTATTAAAATTAATGTTCTTTTAGAGTGAGAGGAGAATCCTTTATTCAGTGATTCTCATAAGAAGTGGATGTGCCCATGGATGAGTCAAGGGAAAGGAAGAGAAAACTTTATACTGCTAGTCTGGATACTTACCCCTCCCTCCACGGTTCAGATTGGTTGGATTTACAATTCACATTAGTTACAATTGGTCAGATTTAGTCAGTTACAATTGGTAGGATTTATAATTCAAGTTAGTTACAATTTGTCAAATTTAGTCAGTTACAATTGTGATAGGATTTATAATCCAAATTAGTTACAATTGGTCAGATTTAGTCAATTACAATTGGTAGGATTTATAATCCAAGTGAGTTACAATTGGTCAGATTTAGTCAATTATAATTGGTAGGATTTATAATCCAAGTTAGTTACAATTGGTCAGATTTAATCAGTTACAATTGGTTAGATTTATAATCTTCCTTAGTTGTCCACTCCATATGTCAAAAGACCTGTGCCCATCATTGATCCTAGCTGGTTTAGGCTTTTTATCAGGAACTTTGTTATTTAGTCAGTTCCTTGATTTACACAATTATTGGTTGGAAATATCTTAGCAAGGTATTTCACCTCTCCCTTCATCCTGTTTTGATAATATCTGTGGAAATCTAACTTCTCCTATTCCTCATAGACACATCCAGCACCTGAAGCTTAAAATCTGTTTTCTGGGTTAAAGGCATGCAGCTGAAACTACCCACAATGAGCAATAATTGAATCTGCAGTGATGTCCAACTATACCTATTCAATAATGTGAATTGGCAGGGATTCTGGAGAACTAACAGAGTCTTAAGAGTCCACGAAAACAAGGGCAGGAGTCCAGTCTATTTTGAGATAAAGGAACTGATAAACTTTCTTGAAACTTCCATTCTTGACCTGTCCCTATCTGCCCCATCATACAAAAAAAAAATAGATAATTAATAATTTTCTATGTTTGTTATTTAATCATTTTTCTGTTATATTGACTCTTTGTGATCCCATTTAGATTTGTGAGAATGGGTGGGAATTTGATTACCACAAAGTTATGAAAACTAAATTGAAAAAACTAAATTGAAATTAGATAATTGAAACCCACTAGGACATCAAAGAATAATCAGGAGTGAAGGTTTTAGGTTTGAACAGAAGCACTCTGAAATTTGCCTCCATAAGAATGTAAGCTGCTTGGGGACAGGGACTGGCTTTTATAATCAGGTTAGTGACCTGAGATTTAAAGAGAAGAATCCTTTGTACTTTTGCCCTTCACATATATCTTCCCTTTTAAGAGCATCAGCTACTTGGGGATAGTGACAGGCTATCCAATGAGAATTGGAGATTCACATTCTGTAATTTCTGTAATACACAATTAGTGGAGAATGGGGAGGGAGGAGGAATTGCTTTTGTGGATAGGAAATAAAACACTGCCTTGCCACCCATTCTTGCAAGAATGTAAAATAAATCTTTCCTGCATTCATCAGTGAGCCAGTGGAGTTCTTGGTAAGAAATTTTGTTTCTTATAGAGTTTTCACAGGAAAAAAAATGGAGTTGCCATTCTCCAAATAAGAAAAATAAGGCACTAGGGTTGTGTCTTGTCCAGGATCACCCAGCTAGTAAGTGTCTGAGGTCAGATTTGAACTCATGACTTCAGGCCCAGCACTCTATTCACGGTGTTATCTAGCTGCCTTGGCTTGCTATAATAATATTTATGGCAAGCTCACCATGTGCAGGAAAATTGTAATCTCTTTTCTTCCTCACAATAACCCCTGAAGGTAGATGCTATTGTTATTTCCATTTTTACAAATGAGGAAACTAGCCAGAGTCACACAGCTAGGAAGTGTCTGAGGATGAATTTGAACTCAGGTCTTTTTGACTCTGCTGTTCCACCAAGCTGCCTAATTATCCATTGTTTTCTTGGTAAGCAGATTCAGGAAAGCAGTCAAGAAGGTATGAGATATAGAAAGGGATGGAAAAGCATGGTTTTTACAACTGATGGTAAAAAAAAAAACATTCAAAACTCATATATATACCTAATCTCTAAGTTCTTTTCCCTATCCCAGTTTCATCCAAAATAAAATACATAGGATGCTCTACCCCAATTTATACATATCCTTCAGATCTCAGCATGACCTTTTGTGATTTCTTTTATTTCAAAACTTCCCTCAGTGTTTATTGTAATTTGGATTCATCTGAATGAAAACTGGGCCTGGGGCTGGAACTGGGGCAGAAACAGTTTTATTAGCTACAACATCCATACTCTTCTGTGAATGTCCTGGAGGACAAAACCAGAATTACAGGAAAACAGCATTTTAGAGTCTGAAATTTTAGTGTTTTGCATATCTGAACAACATTACCCATGTGATCCTCCAGTCTTTACTTGAAGACATCGAATGAAGAGTGTGAACCACTTTTTAAGGCTACCTATGCCACTTTGAGATGGCTCTAATGAATAGGAAAACTTTCCTGATGTCAGAATCTTCTTTGTACCTTCTACCCATTGCTCCTTGGTTCTGTCTTAGGAGGCCAAGTGCATATCATCAAATTCTTCTACATAATAGTTCAGTTCCATCATTTTAATCATGTCTGACACTTCATAATCCCATTTCGGATTTTTGGAGGGCAAAAATACTGGCGTGCTTTGCCATTTGCTTCTTCAGTTCATTTTACAAATGAAGAAACTGAGCTAGACAGAGTTAAGTGACTTGTCTAGGGTCACCCAGCTAGTAAGTGTCCGAGGCTAGATTTGAATTCATTGATGAGGGTCAAGAGAGCAATCCCTGATTGAAAAGGTAAGCTGCAAGATGCAAAGTGCATGCTACAAAATCACAATGGTATTTTCTTTGCTGAAAGGTACATTTATTCACAAGGAAAAATCAGGGGCAAAATCCAAGAGTGACTCTGCAACATGTTTTGGGAAGGGGGAAACTTAAATAATTCAAGAGAGGAGGGAGAGGAGCCAAGAAGGAGCTGAAGAGATATAAGATGTATTCTGAATAATTGAGACTGTCCCAAAGGTAGTCTAGAAAAGCTTGGTTCTGTTATTGAGACAATGGAGGCTGAATGAGAAGTTTTGGCTAAATAGGATATTCTGAGAGTTGGCCTGATTATGGTCCTCATTTTAACAATTCCTGAGAATAAGCAAGTTGAGGGTTCACATCATCATGAAGGTGAGTGTTCTTGATTCTGAAACTGGAGCTCTGTTGCACCACCTAGTTGATACATATAGGTCATAAATTAATTGAAGATAGTTTGCATTATTATATATAGTTATACCTGTCTCCATGTTATATTAAGCATGGTTACCACAGTCTTCAGTTGAAAGCAAAAATAGCTGCCAAGTAGTAATTAAACAAAGCATGAGCTCTCTTCTCTCCACAACCATTTCCAGAACAAGAAATTTGTAGTTCAGGAACCAAATAACAAAAAGGACTTACAAAAAGATGTCTCAAGAAATCAAAAGAAAAAAAATCATCTGTTGAGCTGAAATCTTAGCTCTCTAAAGTGGAAGATTTAGATAAGATGTCCTTTACAATCTTTTCAAACTCTACCACTATAAGCCCAGGATCTGCAAAGAGGGATTTAACTAACTAACTAACATTAGAAGAAAGAAGTAAAGAGAAACTGGGGGGAGGAGAGTAAAGTTTCTTCATCTGCAGATGGACTAATAATAAAAATACCTAGCCTTCATATAAATTTTGAGGTTCACAGACCACTTTATATGTATTTTCTCACAACAACCCTGTGAAGTAGGTGTTATCATTAACTCCATCTTGTTGAGGTTCAGAAAGAGACCTCAAAAGATTGGTGTTGCAGATTGGTGTTGGGAGGTATCTCAAAAGAATTTGCAGGCTTGGGGCAGCTAGGTGGCACAGTGGATAGAGCACCAGCCCTGAAGTCAGGAGGACCTGAGTTCAAATCTGGTCTCAGACACTTAACATTCCCTAGCTGTGTGACCCTGGGCAAGTCACTTAACCCTTAACCTCAATTGCCTCAGAAGAAAAAAAAAAAAAAAAGGCTTGAACCTAACTCCAAGTCAAGGGGTAAAGTTGATAATAATTGTAATGCTAATTGAAGCAGTCTCCAGAAGCAAGGAGATAAATTTATAGGAAAAAAATTAGAAAGACCAGAAGCTTCGTGTTACTTGTTAGTTTTATAGCTTGTAGGTAGATTTGAGGGGTGGTCTATTCACTCTTGTCTCAGGAATTTCATTATCACTGATCAACAGTCTTTATCTGATAGTCAGCAATGTTTGTAGGATTACAGTCCTAAAGCCAGGGGACCTCAGGATTATCTCTATATCTTCCTTAAAAGCTAGGGGAAGAAATATATAACTATATTAAACAGATTATTAGAACAATAGCATTCCTAAGGTCAGGGGACTTCAGGATTACTGCTGTGTTTCCCCTAGAAGCTGCACCCCTTACAATCTTACAATGAAAAAACTGAGGTTGAAAAAATTAAGTGATTTGCACAGGGTCACACATCTGAGTCATAATTGAAAAGCAGATCTTCCCAATTCCAAGTCTAAGAGTTCTATTCACTATGCCAACACGATGCCTCTGAAGGTCCTATTCTAAACATAATACCTTTAGGACCCTGTGAACTCACAAAGAAGCAGAAAACTGTAAAAGATGAATCTTTTATGGAAGAAGCTTAAAAGAATTAAAGTAGCTAAAGAGTAGAAGCAGGAAACAAGACTAGAAAATCATTAGAAGAAAAGAATATGAAGTAGGAAATAATGCCCAACAGGCTAGGGACTAGTGGACAAGAATTAGAAATTTAGACTCAGACTAAGCATTTTTGTCTCTTTGTAAGACAGAAAAACAAGAGAAACCACTTTTTTCACTCAGGTAAAAAAACTATGTTAAGAATTGTCCAGAGAACTTTAGAAATCAATCAAGGCAAAATAACTACTGACTTAGAGAAATTCCAGAGGATTGAAAGGCAGAATGTTAGATGGAAAAAAATAAACACAGCTTTATTTCAAAATGAAGACCAAGAAGAAATATTTATGGATAGAAATCATCTGAAAATCAAGACCCAAATAAAGACAATCCCCAGAAAGAATGTGGTTAAATCCTTAAATTATAAAAGATCAAGAAAGGATTTTAACATCAGATAGAAGAAGGGGAAAAAAATAGTTCAGGCACAGTTCAGAATTTGTTTGCAGCAATCATGCTGAGGCGAAATAAAAAGCTACATGTCTGAAAATTCTACACAAAAACTCAGGTCTCTTTTACAGCTGAAAGCATGTTTGCAGTGAAAAAGAAAAAAAACAACCTTTACAATCTTTACAAAGGTAGGAGAGCTATAAAATTATAATAGTTTGAATGCTCAGCTCCAGTAAGTCTTTATATCCAAGCAAAGACAAGGGGAAAGGAGTGAGGAAAAGAGACAACAACAATCTCCAAGATAACCTATCTTCTTTGTTTTTCTTTTTAATGCTAATTCTATTTTTAAAATAATGTTGTTGATAATTTTGGTTTTTATCTCACCTAAAATTCCCAGTGCATCCCTTCATCTTCCTCCTTTCTCTCAGAGAGGCACCTTTTATAATATTTTTTAAAAAGGAAAAAATATCAGCAAAAACTAACATCAAAAAAGTTTAATATTATATATACCTTGTTCTACATTTGTGGTCATCCAACTCTGCACAGTAAAAGAAGGTCTCTAATATCTCTTCTTTGGGGCCAAACTTAAGTCATGATAATTTCAAGCTTTCAAGTTTCAAATGTTTTGCTGCTATTATTCTTTCTAATGGCATTGTTGTAGTCATTGTGTATACTATTTTGCTGGGTTTGCTAACTTCCCTTGGTATCAGTTTATAGTTTTACAATGCTTCCCTGCATTCATATGAATGATTTTTATGGGATAATATTCCATTACACTCATGTACTGCAGTTTTGTTTACCATTCCCCAGTCTATGGACACTGACACTACCTTGTTTCTACTTTTTTGCTACCACAAAAAAGAGTTTCTACAAACATTTGACTTAATATAGGACCTTTTTTTATTATTGACTTAAATCAAATATATGCCTAGCAATGGAATCTCTGAGTCAAAGAATAGGGACATTTTAGTCATGGTCCTTAAATAATTTCAAATTGTTTTCAGAACAGTTGAACAAATTCACAGTAGTTCTACTCATAATGCATTAGTTTGTCTGTCTTGCCACAACCATTCAGACATTGAGTCATCTCATCTTTGTCAATTTTTCAATTTACTGGGTACAAGGTGAAACTTCAGGATTCTTTTGATTTACATTTCTCTTATTATTAGTGATTTAGACTGTTTTTTTTTTCATGTGATTGCTAACAGAGTTTGCAATTCTTTCAAGAATTCTTGGCTCAACTTATTTATCCATTAGGGAATAATTGCAGGGCTTATTTATTTCTATTAGTTTTCTATATATTTTCTATAACAGATAGAGATATTTGATCCGAAGATCTTTCTCAATTGAGCATTTCATTTCTTATACTGATTACAATAATTTTGTTCTTGCAAAAACTTCTCCATTTAATATAATTGAACTTATCAGAGGGCTTTTTTTCTTTTGTAATTATCTCTATCCCTTTTCTGGTTAAGAGTGAGCTGCAAGAGGTTTATGATCCACTTCTTTTCTAGTATTTTTTAGCATATGATCTTTAATATTCAGATCACCTATCCATCTTGAATTTCTTTGTGTAGTATGTGATGAAAGATGTTGATATAAATCTAATTTCTGCCAGAATATTTTTCAGTTTTCCCAAATAATTCTTGTCATAAAAGAATATTTTTTCTTGGATAATTAATGTTTAGAGGGTTATCAAAGCCTAGATTGTTTGAGTTCAAATATCAATTTTTTTTTAATTTTTCCATGTCTGGTCTGTTCCATTTTCTATTTTTTAATGAGTACCAGATGGTTTTAATGGCTACTGATTTATAATACAGTTCAAAGTCTGGAAATGTTCCTCATTAATGCCAGTTTTGAGGGGAGGAGGAAGATATTCACTGGCCTGAATAGTTTATTCCAAAAATGATATAAAAGCTATGCAGACAATATTTGACCGGAAAAAGAGGTAATAGGTCATTTTTGCAAGAGCAAAAATGAATGAATGAATGAAAGAATTAGTTAAATATTTACTGAGTGTCAAACACTGTTTTAGCAATATAAATAGAAAAAAAGAGACAATCCTTGTCATCAAGGAACTGGGAAACATAGCACATAAAAGAAAACTCAGCTACAGAGCAGATAGAAAGGCCCAGAGTCCTACAGGTGTAGCAGTGGGGCAGATAGCAGAGCCTAAGGGATAGCTTGAGTGATGAACTTGTACCTATGAGATGTTAAGATTTAAAAAAAAAATTAAGGCCTCAAGCTCATTATATGGAGGATTTCCAGAGTGCCATATGAAAGTTGGATTGTTCTCATCTTATGTGATCAGTCCTAGAAGGCAGATCTTGGAGCAATATGCTGTAGTTGAAGGAAGACAACTTTGAGCTTGATGTAAGGAAAAGGCTCCCAAGGAAATGAAGATGCCTCCATCAAGTCTTTCTGGATTCCTCAGATCACAAGGTCCTCCCTCCTGAAACAACTTTGTATTTATTTTGTTTATATTCTGTATTTTTGTTTTTATGCTTGTTGTTTCTTCCCTTAGATTGTAAGCTCCCTGAGGGCGAGAACTTATTTCACTTTTGCTTAATATCCCTACCACTTAATAAAGTGCTTGGCATATAGTTGGAATTTAATAAATTATTATTAATTAGTTTAGAGAGGTAATAAAATATAGATATATAGAGATAGAAATATATACACAGATGCACATAGCTATATAGATATTGTATATACACACGCATGCATGTATAATTGGAATAAAAGACAGAATCAGAAAAGGACAAAAAGGCTAATAAATAATCTCATAGGAGTTCAAAGAAGGGAAAAACTACTTCTTTTGAAGGAGGTGAAGGGGGAGATCTGGGAAAGTTTGAATCAGCTTTCAAAAAATTAAACCTTGAACAATGGTCTGGGAGAGGTCATTTCAGGTAGATGCTTACACTAGCATGTAATCAAAGGTTAGGTTCAGAGGTGGAAAAGTGCACAGCATGTTTAAGTTATCATGTATAGTGCAGTTATGTGGGTTTTTAAGAGCATATGGGTAGATAAATGACAATATGATGGAAAAGACTTAGACTGGTTAAGAAGTTAGTGATGATAATGTGAATAGAGTGTCAGAGCCAGAAAGACCTAAATCAATCCAGTCTGAGATACATTATTAGTCACATAATCCTGTTTGCCTCAGTTTTCTCACCTATAAACTAAGCTGGAAATGAGAAACCACTTCAGTGATTCTCAGTGGCTCAGATGGAGTCACAAAGAGTCAGACATAATTGAAAATGACTAAATAACAATTTTTAAAATGAAGTGTGTTTATCCTCCCCATTTCCAGAACAGAAGGGTTCCATGCTTTTTTTTTCCTCTCTTAAAAAGTAAGAAATACATTATTCTGAGACTTTATACTTCTGAATTTTAGGTAAAAAATTAAAATATTTTTGGAATTTTTCCAGCAGTTTCTTAGAAATTTTCTTTTTAAAAAGAAATTTGATTTTGTTGTTTACAAAACCATTAGTAAAAATAGTTGTGTTTTTGTCTACTGCCTTTTCTTCTCCTATCTCTCTTTATCTCTCTGCCTTTATCTGATTTTCTCTCCATAAGCATGTGTTTCTTTTTCTTTGTGTGTCTATTTGTGTGATAGTTAAAAACAGAATTGTCCTTGAAAACTAAAAGTGTTTTGTAGGCAAGGGAAAATTTTATCAGGAAGCGTAATCAATAGAAAGCTGGGCCGAAAACTAGGAAAATCAGGGTCCGTTACCTCTTTGACATCTCTAATCCTGAGCAGATGACTTCATCTTTCAGTATTCAGGCAAATCAAAAAGACTAAATTTGAGGAGAAGGCACTCATCTGCAGGCAAAGGATAAATGACTTCTTCAAAGCCACTGGGAAAGGAGCTTATTCACTAGACAATCCCTGGACTGATGAAATCATGAGTCCAATTTTTAAAAATTGACTCGACTAATAAAATAATTTACAATTTCCTCACCTGTTACATAGGAATAATATCTGTACTGTCGCAACTGCTGCTATGAATAGAGTATTCTATTAATGAACCAATCAATCAAAACACTATATAAAGGTGGTATTATTCTATAGCATTCCTTCTTTTGATTTGTTAGGAGACATAACCTATGATTTGGCCAGTTATGACTGTGTCAGAATGAGATCTTTATTTTTAACCTGGAAGAAACTCTAGGGGTCATCAAGTCCAATACCCCCCCTCCTAATTTTACAGATGAAGAAACTGAGGCTCAAAGAAATTAAGTAAATTATCCAGGGTGATCACACAAGTAGTTGAAGGAAGTAATGACTGAAAATATTTCTCCCTTTCTAAGTGCTTGGAATAGTACCTAGCACATAGCTGGCACTTAATAAATGTCTTTTTCCTTTCTTTTTCCTTTCATATCTATCTGTCTCTATTTGTGTCTCTGTGTATGTCTATGTAAAGTTCTATATGATAATAAGAATAACAGCTAGCCCTTATATAGCTCTTTAAGGTATACAAAGTGTTTTACAACTATTATCTCATTTTTTTTTTTCTTCACAGCAACCCTGGAAATAAGTGTTGTTTTTCCCCACTTTGTACTCAAGAAAACAGGCAGGCAGGGAATAAGTGATTTGCCCAGAGCCACAGAGCAAGGAGGTATATAAGGCTTGCTTTGAACTTTACTCTTCTTAACTCCTGATCTAGTGTACTGTCTACTACCTCACCTAGCTACACACACACACACACACACACACACAGAAAGTATATGTGTGTGAATATATATGCATGTATATGTGTGTACAGGTATATCTCTATTGTGCATGTACATGTGCATGTTGTATGTACATATATTGGGTATGTGTATGTGCCTGTATGTACACTATTTGTGTGCTGTACATCTATGTGCACATGTATGTGTGTGATGCATGTGTATTGTATGAACTGTGTACATGTATGATTTGTATGCACGTGTATGTGTAAATATGTGGGTGTGTATGTATTATCATGTGTATTATGCATGCATATCTGTTCCTGCACACATATTTGGTATATATGCATGTATGTGTGTACATGTATGCACATCTATGCTGTGCATGTATTGTGTATACATGTATATTTTGTGCATGTGTATGTGTCTGTACATTATTTGTGTGTGTATCTATGTGCACATGTATGTATATATGTATGTTTGTGTTGTACATGTGTATGTTTTATGAACACATGTATGCATGTATAATTTGTGTGTATGTATATTATAAATATATATGAGTGTGTGTATTATCATATGCATTATGCATATATGTATGTTCCTGTACACATATTTTGAATATATCCATGTGTATATTGCATACACATATCTGTTGTGTGCATGTGTGTGCGTATGTGTTTGTAATGTGTGTACATACATGTATACATGTGCATATATTTGTATGTGCATGTGTTCTTTTAGGGGACTTTTTGTCTTGCTCTGTGATCTATATATCTTTCTTGCTCTCTCCTTTCTCCATCAATCTCCTTTCTCTCTCTGTCTACTCTCTCCTTTTCCATCTCCAATAGCATCAATAAGAGCAAAGTCACTGAATGCAGACTCTACAATAAGAGGGAAACTGGGCTAGAGATGAATCAATGATCCAAAGCAGGGGCCTCGGGCCTCAAAAATGGATGCTTTGCGCCTGGAGAGAATTTTTCTTGGCTTTTGAGAGAATCCAACTCTGAGGGTTGGGGGTGGGGAGTTGCTTTATCTCTCCTTAACAAAAAGGACAGGCCTGTCGAATCAAAGTGGGTGTCTGTTCTTTAGTGTGTGATTTAGGAGATTAGACATCAGAGGGAAGCACTTGTAAAAGTCTTATAGCATTATAGAAAAATAATTGGTATGTTTCATCTCTTTGCATATCATCGCTTATTAAATCCATTCTAAGTAGCATTCAGATTAATGAGAAAGAGGCAAAAATGCAGATTTCTCCAGCTTACCACTCTTGGGGCATCAGAGGTACTTGTGTTAGAGTGTTGGAGCATGCTTGGCTTGATGTGCTTCTGCTAATGTGAATTAACGTAATTATCCAGGAAATTTCAACAATGTCCCTCTCCATTTAAATCTCCCACAACTATTATAAATAAGGCAAAATAGACATTCAATAAGCTTTTATTAAGCTCCTACTATGTGCCAGATACTGTGCTAAGCACTGGATATACAAGTAGAAACAAAAGGAGTCCCTTCCTTACATTCTAATAAACAATATATGATAATATATAAATATAATAAGAAGAAGAAATAAGAAAACAGAGTTCATACCCTACCTAATAAATATCAAAATAATTATATTAAATATTAATAATATAACATATAATAAACAGATATAAATAACAATATAATATAATAAAAATGAAAAGACAGCGCCTGGCCTAAAGGAGTTTACATTCTAATTGAGGAAGATAAGGAAACAGGAAAGGGGAAAAGCATTCATTAAGCTCCTACTATGTACCAGGTATGTGCTAAGTGCTTTACAACTGTAATTCCATTTGATTTACAAGTTAGCCTTGGGGAAAAGGTGTTGTTATTATATCCATTTTACAGCTGAGAAAACTGAGGATGGAAGAAGTTAAGTAGCTAGCTCAACATCACATAGTAAGTGTGAGTCCAAATTTGAATTCAGATCTTTCTGATTCCAGGTCCAGCTTTCTATCCACTGTACTACCTAGATGACACATTCATAGGGAACTAGAAAGGGGGATAGAGGATGAAGAACTGGCTAGTGAAGTCTAAAAGGCTAAAGAATGAAAAAATAGTTGGCCTGGGACCCTCTTGGAGGAGCCATCCAATCAGGAATTCTACTGAGGAAGAGGATACTTCTAATGTGTGAATTCTAAGGATAGAGTGAGCTTCTATGATGAAGTTTCTGAGGTTTGAGAGAGGAGATTAGAGTGTAGCCTGCTAAGAAATCAATTTGTTTGAAGCCACAGAACCTTCCTATTGACATTGACAGGGCTTGCTTATTGTTCATAGAATAATAGAATCCATAGCTGTAAGATCCCAGAGACCATCTTGTACCATCTCTTCCTTTTACAGATAAAGAAACTGAGGTCCTTTGAGATTAAGTGATTTTTTTCCAAAGTCATAATAGTAAGTACTGGAGGCAAGATTTGAAATTTAATTCTTATGACTCAGAGTTGATATTGTTTCCTCTATAATTCTATGAACAATAACCAAGTCCCATATACTGATTTTATATACCTATATGCTAGGGGTCACACAAAAATTTCTTGGGCAAAAAGAGGCTGTAAATGGAAAATGTTTAAGAAGCCCTGCTCTACTACATAACTAGTAAATGTTTGGTGGAGGATTTGAACTCAGGTCTTCCCAACTCTGAGTCCAGCACACTATTTACTGTGCTATTGAACTGCCTCTAGTTTATAATAACTGTAATATCTACTTCACACATTTGTCATGAGGATCATATGAGATGATGTTCATAAAATGCTTGCAAATTTTAAATAGCTATATAAATGCATATTATAATTATGTTAGCAACATAAGTAATAAAATATTTCATTTAACATCCTATTGAAAAAATAAGCTTTCATGGGTTCCTACTGATTGGAGAATAGCTAAATTATAGAATTTGAATATCAATGGTATTGCACTACAAGAAACATCAAATATGAGAATTCTGATAAACCTGGGAAGATATGCATAAATTTATGAAGGATGACAAAAGCAGAATCAGGAGTAAACAAAATGTACATTAAGAGACACCTGAACTAAAAAGAAAGAAATTCAATTGAAATTAAGAGCCTAGAGTTGCAATTTTATTGCCTATATATGGAACTCCTCAATGGGTAAATTCCCTCTATTAATGCAATTCAGCATTGAATGAAATGGGAAACTGAGGACTTCTCAGAATTATGACTTTGAGGGATTGGTGTGGTTTCTCATAGGAAGTCGCTAACTGAAACACTGCAGAAGGGTATTAAGTATGGTTTTATAAAATGTCAAAGGCAGACTGGACTTTGGACCGGCAATCTTATTTGCAAGAAGTCTGGCAAATATCTGTGAAGTCAATAATGTCAGGCAGGCTAAATATGTATTGTGATAAAGCTGGGTTTGAGCAAAGCCTCGATAAGCTAGTATTGTGGTGATAAGCAAGCAAGAAAGCAGAAAATACTTTGTTCTAGAGATTGACAGGATGGGGATAGGTCTTGAGTGCCTGTAACTCCTTCAGCTATAAAACCCCTTTCTGAGTTGGCAAGGGTGGCCTCCTTGCCCCTGGTGTGCCTGGGGGAAAGGACCACCCAGAATCTTAAGAAATTCTAATAAACTTCTAATCTTCATTTTGAGAAATCTCTGAGTATTGATTTTGAGTCGGGGGTTGAATTTTTATCCCACACAGCATCTTCTTGGGATCTTAAAGCTCACTACAGCCCTCACCAAGAGGTCAAGTTCATTACCAAGGCACACACAATCAGTGTATACTAGAGATTGCACTTGAATCCAGTCCTTCCTGGCTTCAAGATAGGTTCTCTATAAGTATATCACACTGCCTCTCCCTAAAAAAATTTAGAGAGAAGAAAAAAAGAGAGGGAAAGAAGGAAGGCAGGAAGGAAGTGTAATGCCAATGAATTGAGGAGGGTAGAAACTAGTTTAATTTTAAAGTGGAGAGTTTAATAATAAGCTAGCTGATGAAAGGGACTATCATCCAAATCATTCAGAAGGAAGGAAACAACAGTTTTGCCTATTGCTGCTTTGTAGTACAGTGTGAGATCTAGCACTGTAAAACTCCTTTGCTTCGCACTTTTTTATTCTTTCTTGAGATTATTGAGATTTTGTCATTCCAGACAAATTTTGTTATTATTTTGTCTAGTTCTATAAAGCAACCACTCATTAGTCTGATTGGCACGGCACTGAAGCTGTAAATTACTTTAGTTAGTATTGCCATTATTGAATTTGCACGGCTGAAACTTGAACCATTAGCATCTCTACAATTATTTACCTTTTTTAGTTCTGAAAAGAATGATTTGAAGTTGTCACTGCAACACTCTACATTGATGTAATTTTCACAATATGGGTACTCCTTTTACCATGAAGTGGAAAAACCTGTAATTAAGGCACAGCAGCTGAAGCTTTGCCTCAGGGTGTTGAATCGAAGGAGTACTAAAAACATCCTGCAGCAGCATAGAAACAAAATTTGCTAGCCCTTAGCTAATAAGAAGAATTTATTTAAATAAGAAGCAAGCAGATGTTCCTTTGCCCCTTCACTGCAATTGCTTCCTCAATAGGGGCCCAAAGATGATATAGGAACGCATTTCATGACTTTCACTAGACAGTTTGTACTTTGAGCAGGGCTTTTTCACCACAGGTGCAAATTTTAGTAGTTCTATCTCATTAATTTCTCAATGACAGTAAAAAAGATCTTTAAGGGTTGTGATAGTTGGACTTATCACTCTTTGCCCAACATCTCAACAAGACCCTCCAAATTTGGCTAGCCTAGATGGAATAATATTGATCTTGGAATCAGGGAGACCTGAATATGAATCCTGCCTCAGATATTTACAGACATTTCAAGTCCCCTAAAATCCATCTGTCTCAATTTTATCATCTGTAAAATAGCCATAATAATATCACCTACCTCACAAAGTTGTGAGGATCAGATTTAAAAAGCATGGATAAAGTGCTATGTGAGTCTTAAAGCTCTTTACAAATGCTAGTTATCATTACTATTATTGGGCTGATCCTCAGACAATAGATGTACAGTCCATTATTCAGCCTATATTTGAAGCCTTTCCAGCTTGGTTTGTTTTGTTGTTCAGACATTTTAGCCATATTGGACTTCATTTTGGAGTTTTAATGGCTGATATTGGAGTGGTTGGCCACTTCCTTCCCTAGCTCATTTTACAGATGAGTACTATGGTAAACAAAGTTAAATGATTTGTCCAGGGTCACACAGCTAGTGTCTATGGCCAGATTTGAACTCAGGAAAATGAGTCTTCCTGAATCTGAAACCAGTCCTCTATCCACTGTACCACCTGGTTGCCCTTTCATCTTGGTGGGACTTACTGGAACTTACATTTCACTGGCATATGCTTCAGAACTCAGGACCTCTTCTACATTGTGATATGGCTTCAGAACCAGATTTTAGGATAATCTTTGGACAAAAACATGTAACAGGCAAAATTTGATTACAGAATTTGGAAGCAATGAGACATAGGAGAAAAGAACTCTAAATTTGGAATCAGAAAACTTTTATTTAAATCTTTCCTCTGACTTCTTGTTACATATGTGGCCTGATGGAAAGGGCCAGCAACTTTCTGTAGTGGCAAAGAATTGGACATTGAGATGTTGCCCATCAAATGAAAAATGGCTGAATAAGTTTTAGTATATGATTGTGACGAGACATTATTGAACTATAAAAATGATAAGCAGGCAAACTTCAGAAAAATCTGGGAAGAGTTGAATGAAATGAGGCAAATAAAGTGAGCAGAACCAGAACATTGTACACAGTGACCATAATAATGTACAATAATCAATTGTGAATGATTTAGCTATTCTCAGCAATACAATGATCCAAGATAATCCTAAAGGACTCATGATGAAAAATGCTATTTATCTCCAAAAAAAGAATTGATGGAGCCTGGATGCAGATCAAAGCATGTTATTTTTCAGTTTCTATATTTTATTCATTTTTTTCCTTTTGGGTCTATGTCTTCTTTTACAACATGACTAATATGGCAATATGTTTAGCATGACTGAACATCTATAACCTAATAACAAATTGTTTACTGTCTTGGGAAGTGGAAAGGTGAGAAAGAGAAAATTTGATATGCAAAACTTTTTAAATGAATGTTAAAATTGTGTTTACATTAAGTTAGGGGAGAAATAAAATATTTTAAAATGTCTAGCAAACTCTGCACCCTCCCCATTTCCTGGTTTCTCTGGCTTCCTCCAAGACTCAAATCAAATCCCATCTTCTGTCAGAAGTTTTTGCTGGTTCCTCATCACCACCATTGCCCATTTTTCTGGGGACTCTGAAATCACCTCCCATTGGTCCTATATTACGTGCTATAATTGTTTGTGTGTTGTCTCTCTCGTTCAATTTTCAGGTTCATGAGAACAGAGACTATATTCTTTCTTTTCCACTCATAGTTCTTAGCAAAGAACATACTAAGCACTTAATAAGTGCATGTTGGTTTTATGTAATATAGCTTCTAGGGGAGACAGCAATAATTTTAAAGTCCCCTGACCTTAGGGGTCCCTTCCAAACCTCAACATATTTTTGCTGATACTGAGCAAGTTGTTTCCCTCTATGAACCTCAACGTCTTCATCTGCAAAATAAAGGAAGTTGTAGTAAATAGCTTACCAATTCTCTGATTCTTAAGTGTGATCTTAGAATCCCATTTTCCCTATGACTATTTTCATGATCTCAAGACTCAGAAACTCCATCAAATCTGGCCTCTAAAAGAAATCCTCTTCAAATTCCGAGAAACCAGTGTGAATATAAGACAGTCTGTTTTTCTCACTGCACAGTAGTACATGCTAATAAATAGTCTTTATAAAGATTTGCAAGGCACTTTACAAATATTGTCTGATGTTATCCTCACAATAACCCTGGGAGATGAGGTAAGTTCTTCTTGTTATCTCTATTTTGTAGGTAAGGAAACAGTATCCCCATTCTATGATTGAGGAAATTGAAGATGATAAATATAAACGATTTTCTGAGTCACACAGCTAACTACTGAGTGTCTGAGATTGGATTTAAGTTCCAGACTTTCCGACTCCAAACCCAGTGCTCTCTCCACTATACCAGGGCTTTGGAAACTTATTCCACTTATGAACCCTTTTATGTGACCCCCAGGTATATAGGTATATGAGATAGGTATACAAATCAAACATTTGCTGATAATAAGTCATTAATTTCATTACCTCCACATTCAGTTATGACACCTACAGTTTAAGCAACTGGGTGCTACACCACCTACTGATTTCCCCCAAATAGTGAAATACAATGTGTTGTTCCTTCTGGAAGGAATTCAGGGCTTCAGAAAGTGTATGAAGAGAAATTTGGGGAAGTCCAGAGAATTTTCTTAGCAATCCCCTCTGTCAGTTCATAAAGTTTATATTCCCTTAAAATTTAATCTTTTAAATGCCTTACTGGTTCAGATGGGCAGGTATTAACTTTGCCCTAAAATAAGAGCTTCAAGCCCACAACAAGAAGGAGGGAACATTGCTATTCATTGGAGAAAGCTCCACTTCCAGGGAACATGAGATAAAGGATATGCACTTGAAAAGAAAACTCTCTGGGAAGGGGCTTTGTCTGAGACAGAAGTAAATAGAATGGGAAAAAAACAGAAATTCTAACAAAGCTAACTTTATATGGAAACTTTATATATTCAAAGTCTGCAAATAACTTTGCTTATGCTATTTTCTTTAAATTTCACAACAACATTGGGAGGCAGCAGCTATTATTATTATTCCCATTTTATAGATGCAGAAACTAAGGTTGAGAGAGCCTAAATAAGAGTCTTGTTCAAAGTCACATCAATAGTCAATAAATGAATGAAGATTTGATCTCTTCCTGACTCAAAATCTAGCCCTTTACCTACTGTGTACCTAAATGACCTAGTAAGAAATCAGAGACCCAGAAAGGACCAGCCCTTTCATTTCACATGTAAGGAAACTGAAGCTTAAATATTAGAGGCAGAATTTGAACCCAGATTTTTTCTCAGTCATCTTCACTCTATCATGCTGCTTGCTACAAAAACTAAGGGAAGAAAAATAATATAGAGAAGGAACTGGGTGCAGTATCCAGGGTGCTCTAGCTGTTCTTAGATTTCCATGAGATGTAGAAGAAAACAATCCACTGTGGCCTGAATGGCATAGCCAAAGAGATTCCTGGACCCAGGATTGCTAGTAATGAGACTGAGAGCCTTTAGCAGAATTCATTCTTGTTGTGGAGAATATGAAGCTGGACTGAACAGCTCCCATTAAGAACAAAGGTAACTGCTGCTCATTTTGCACTTAGAAACTTCAAATATTCTTTTTTTGAAAGTGCTGTTCAATATGTAATGGTTTCTGGCAAATGTACAAGCTTTCAGAAGCATAGTGAATCACAAAGCAGGCTGAAAACATTGCATGTTGTTAGAACTAACTACTGCTAAGGGAATCAGGTGAAGAGTTTAAACTCCTCCATTGAGTTTACATGTTAATAAAGACCAACAAGAGGACCTTCCTTCCAGCTGACTCTTTTTCAAGTGCTGAATGGGAAATTACTTCCTTCCTGATGGCTTTTCTTTTGATGAAGGGCCAAGTATAGAAAGAAGGGTGATACTTTTAGAAAAGCAA
>JAJPUD010001664.1:6124-24191 GCA_023553655.1 Myrmecobius fasciatus | reverse complement strand
AGGAAGGAAGGAAGGAAGGAAGGAAGGAAGGAAGGAAGGAAGGAAGGGTAGAAAGAAGGAAAGAAGGAGGGAGGGAGAAGGAAGGAAGAAGGCAGGGAGAAAGGAGGAAAGAATTAGATTCATAAAAAAAGATCATCCTAGATTCCAATGACCAATTCTACAAATGAAAAACCTGAGATCCAATGAGAGGTAATGACTTATCCATGATCCATCAATTTGTTATTAGCAGTAATAGGACCAGAACCCAGCAGTGCTGCCTCCAATACTGTTTTCTTTTCCAACACACCACACTGCCCAATTTTCTTTTCTTTGGGTCTTGCACAAGTATAAATGAGAATATCTTATTTTATCAAAGGGATTCATGTTGCTAATGTAGGAGTTCATCACCAAGATTGTAATGTGACTGCATTGCAGAAAAAGGTTGGCTCTAGAAAAGCAGCAAAGCAAAGACACTGTCCTTCTCTTTCCTTACTCAGACACCTCTGAAGGAAAAATTGAAATAGTAGATATTTTAGTAAATAACAGTAATTTGGAAACTTAAAGATTTTTACCAATGAGTCAGACAGGACAATGATAGTTAAAGCAATCAGCATCCATTATGACATGGTTTGAACTATACAAAGGGAAAGATTTGAATGCTAGCAAGAAAATAGTGGCCAGAAGTTCAAATTGATTGTGTTCAAGTCACAACAAAAATTAAAATAGTAGTTGGAGGACAACTTCAGCATTCATGTAATAAAAGGCTCACTGGACTTGAAGTCAAGAAAACTGAAGTTCAAACCCTACTTCAGACATCAACTAGTTATATATCATTAGTTTCTTCATCTGAGGCTGGACTCAGTGGCCCCCATGCTCCTTTCCTGCTTCTAAATTTATGATTGAATGACTTGATATGACAAAGTTCCACAAAGGTCTTGCCCCTCTCCCTCCTCTTCCTTGTTGTTGTTATTATTGTTATTCTTTTTGTTTGCCCTTCATTCTTGAAGAAGATCATGATGTCAGGGAGGTGATACCATGACACGCAAGTGAATTTGATTTAAGTGAAGGTGAGCCGTGCAAAATCACCAGCTTCACTTTCTCCTCCAGAATCTAGGTCTAGTGGCCAGATGGAAATCAGGATAACTAGATGTGGTCCAGGATGCAATGGGAAGCTTTTGCCTTTTTAAAAGGTCTTTAACAGGTCTCAGTTTGACTGAGACAATGTCTCTTCAGTGATTAAGGCAGTAAGAATTAGAATTTATTTTTCTTTATTTAATCAAAAAAAATCAATCAGGGAGTTAATATCTGAACCATTCATCATGTTCATACCCAGGAAGTTCAGTAATGTCACTGCTACCTGATACACAGTAGGTGCTTAATAAATATTTGTGGATTGATTAATGGTTATAGGTGTTATAAGGAGTAGTTATATATAGTATTCTAACTCTGATATCATTTACAGGGAGATACTAGGGATCAGGTTCAACTGAACACAGCCAGAAAGTACAGAAGTTTCTACCATGGGATATGGAAGTGACAAGAAAGGTTTGAAAAGGATGTTAGGCAGAAGAATGGTGGAGGCCAGGAAATAGCTAGCTTTCTCCTAATGAATTTTGTAGATTTCAAAGAGTGATCCCCAAATTGAGAACACAGCTGTGAAAGAAACTAAAGCCATGGGTACACAAACTCCATAATAAATCACAGTGCTCAATCACAAACACTTAAAAGATTTTTGTATTGAAGAAAATATTGCATCATTTTTGTAGAAGTTCAGAGCTAGATGGGGTCCAAAGCCAGGGATTTCATTCTTGAAAATCATATGCATGAATGGTGGTCTAGTAATCTCATGGTTACTAATTTATAAGAAAAGTTCCAAATTGTGCCTGGATATTTAGTCATTGATATTTAGTCATTGAAATATGTTTATTTGTGCATCACATTTAGCATTATAGCTTGTCTATGTTAGTAAAGAAGTATCATATTATTTTTTTAAAATAAAAGATATGAAAAATCATAATTCTAGTCAAGATTTCAAAGGAATGAACAAACCATCTGATAGAAATATTGCCACTTCTAGGCAACATATCCAAATTGCAGGTTTGGTATCTAGGAGAAAAGAAAGTCTCATAACTGCTGGACTTATACAATTAAATGAAGAATGTCAATAATAATGTTGCATATATACATAAATGTTCATCCTTTGTCATCTATCCAAACTGAAGAGACTTGAAATTGATGTATATGAAAGAGTACTTTAAACATCCTCCCATATATAACTAACATTAATTATTTTTCCAATTCTTTCCACTTTAATAATAACAGCCCTTTATAAAAATTATTATACATAAATAGCATTTGTATACCACTTTAAGGGTTGCAAAGCACTTTGTACATAAGATTTGATCCTTACAATAATTTTGTAAGGTAAATGTTACTTATGTAGGGAAGAAATGAAAGGACAAAGGGAATGAAGGAAGGAAGGAAAGGAGGGAGTGAGGGAAAGAAAGAGAGGGAGGAGAGAAGGGAGGGAAAGAGGAAGGAAGGAAGGAAGGAAGGAAGGAAGGAAGGAAGGAAGGAAGGAAGGAAGGAAGGAAGCAAGGAAGGAAGGAAGGAAGGAGGGAAGGGAAAGAGGGAGGGAGGGAGAACAAATGAATTTACTATGTCTCAGGCACTGTGCACTAGGGATGCAAAGAAAGGAAAAAGCTTTCACTGCTGCCAGAAAGCTTACATTCTAATGGGGAAAACAAATATATGTAAATAAAAGCACAGAAGAGACATACAGAGAAGATGGAAACTAACCTTATGGGTATACCTCATGCAAGGCTCTGTATTAGTTTATGACAATAGAAATGAAAGACAAAATAAATGCTATCCTCAGGAATCCTATTTTCCACTCTAGCAGGGAGAGAAAACAGGGCCACAGGTAAGTAAATACAAAGTTTGTAAAAAATAAATAAATAAATAAATAAAAATAAAAATTATTTCCAAAAGTAGAGTATTAAGAACTAGGGGGAGGGGAATGGAGAAAGGAAGAGACCAAGAAAGTTTTCTGTAGGAAGTAACATTTGAGCTAAGCTTTAAAAGAAGAAGGATAATCTATGATCCAGACAGTCAGCATAGCCTATCCAAAGCCCTGGGAGAATGAAGACAAATCCATGTGGAGATACCAGGAGGCACCAAAGCCTTTTGACACTAGTCTCATTTTAATAAGCCTCTCTTTGTAGGGAGCTGTTCCCGGTGCTGAAGTTGATACTCAAAGGCAATAGATTTAGAGCTGGAAGTCCATCTCCCCAAATGAATCACAAAAGAATTGGATACAACTGAAATGACACAACTACAACAAAGGTTTAGAGGTAGTGGTTAAGGCAAGATTTGAATCCAAATCTCTCTAACTCCAAATCCACTGTATCATACCACATAATGGTTTTTTCAAAAGTGTTCAGTAAAGTGTGAATGATAATTGGTTCAGAGCAAAGGGGAGAGAAACAGGAGATTCCTAGGAAACCAGGGAACCTGAGTCTGTGATTCCAGCATTGTGAATACTGGAAACACCCAGTGACTGCTTATCAAATGTAAAGAAATGAATAAATCCTACTTCCTGAACATACCTCCCAAATTGAGATGTCATGGTCCAAAAATCTCCTCCAGGGAAGTTAGACCAAGACCCAAATATTATATCAGAGGCATCATTGCTTTTTCATTTCTACATTAAAAAAATACAAAAGGAAAAGCAGACTTTTCACACAATTGGACAAATGCCACTTTGCCCTCTAGGACAATATAACTCTATTTTAGGTTACCCATGTTTTGTACTTCTTTCTCATTCATATTGCCAGTCAGTCAGTAAGTCGGTCAACAAGCATTAATAACAAACTTATTACGGGTCAGGTATAGTACTGAGTATCAGCGTCACCAAAAAAGGCAAATAGCAGATCCCTGTCCTCCCCTCCATAATCTCATAAATTCAATCTAGTCATCTGGCTCCTGGCTCCTTTTTATACAACCTTTCCAATGAACTGCCAACTTATCTTGACATGAGTTTTTTTTCAGTGCTAAAAAGTCTTCTTTTAAAATGTGCATTTTTAAGAATGTTAAATGAAAGCACATCTCAGGTGAATAATTTCTATGTTAAGCTGTTTGGGTCTTAGCAGGTTGATTAGGAAGAGTCACTTGATAATTACAGCGGCAATATATGCAAATAATATAGATTTTGAGTAATTATTTTCCAAAATATCTAAGTGACATCTATATTCATTCTACCCCATGTCTCTGTCAGATAACTGGGTTGTTTTGGGATTTTCACAAGGAAATTTCATAACAGAACTGATTTTTGCCCTTGCCCCCAAATGTGCCCTTTTCAAGTATCATATTCTTAACTTTTGTGATAAAGTGATAGTATACTCAAGAAGAGATTTCTGAGAAGGGAAGAAGGGAAGGGAAGGGAAGGGAAGGGAAGGGAAGGGAAAGGAAGGGAAGGGAAGGGAAGGGAAGGGAAGGGAAGGGAAAAACAAAAGAGAAGAAAAAAATTAAAAAGATTTTTAAAAAAGACTTCAGAGTATCCAAAAAGCAGATTGACAAGGTCCATAACTCATTCACTTTGAATATTGGGAACTCTTCCACATCCTGCTTTGAGCCTATTTGTCCTGATTTTGCATGCAATTCTAATAAGCTTGAAAATCTAGTCTCCCAGGCAATAGCAAAGAAAATAGAACTTTAAGCATGCCCTAGTAGCAACAGTCACAATGATAGCAATAAGTGACATTTGACCATCTGTTCATAAGAGAAGAAAAAATGAAATAAAAACACAAGAACTTCAAAAAGCTGGGACCACCAAGTGTAGCCTCATCTATATCTACAGATCCTGAGGATTTCAGCCTATTGTTGATCAATCAATTAATAAACATTTTTTAAATGCTTACTATGTGTAAAGGACATTGGAGATGCCAAAAAAAGGAAAAAAAATAATGATTCTTAACCATAAAAAATTTATATTCTAAAGGGGAAATATTGTACATACTATATATAGTCACATACAAGTCACATATACATACAGAGTACATGACATTACCAGTTAAGGAGGGTGAGGAAAAAATGGGAAAGTTCTCCTGAAGAAGGTGACATTTGAGTTTAGGTTTTTTTTTTCCAGGAATACAAAGATTGTGTTGGAGAGCATTCTAGGTATAGAAAGTAGCCAAGGCAAAGGCATGGAAATGGAAAATGAAGAGTAATTTTTAAGGAACATACTGTAGGACTGCTAGACATGGACAGTAGAATACATGGAATTGATTAAAATGTAAGAAGACTGAAAAGATAGAAAAATGTCAAGTTGTGAATACCTTAAGTATTGAACAAAGAGCAATATGTTTGTATTGAAGGTAATGAGGAGTCACTGAATTTATTTTTTTAAACGTGAGTGGTGGTGATCAGATCTTCATTTTAGGAAAATGGTAGTCAAGAGTAGAACAGATTGAAGTGAGGAGAGACTTGAGGAAGGGAAACCAATGGAACACTATTGTAATAATGAAGGTCAAAGATAAGGTAGCTGTATACAAGAAATATTATAGGAAAAGAAATTACAAAGCTTGACCACTGATTGACTTCAAGATGTAAGGAAGGGAAATGATACAAGAATTAAACAGAGGTTTCAAACTGAGGTGACTGGAAGCATGGTGATATCCTTGATAGTAATAGGGAAGTTGGACCCAGTTCTTCATATTTATCTCAGAATTGAAAGGAACTTCAGTGGTCAGGTAATCTAATGTGCAACTGAACAGGAATTCTTTCCAGATAATAAATGACAGGTTAGCCATCTGATCTATACTCAAAAAACCTCAAAAATATCATGCTACTCTGATTCTAGGCTTTTGTCTTCAATTCCCCCCTTCAGATGCTAGCAATTCCCACCTCATCCATGACTTCAATCTTTTTCTTCTACCAGAAAGTCCTGGGACTCTACTCTCTAATTGTCCCTTCTGACTTCCAATAATAATTGTTTTTCAAAAAAAAACCTGACATTTAAACAGTGCTTTAAGTTTTGTGAAGCACTGAACCTAGATGATCTCATTTGAGTCTCCTAAAATGCTGTGAAGCAAATAGGACTGATATTATCCCCAATTTACAGCTAGGGAAAAAGAGATTCAGAGAGGTTCAATGAATTGCTTATATATAATCTTATCCTTAGTGTCAGAGGTGGGTTGAACCTAGATTCCTGATTCTAAGTCCATAAGTCTTTCCACTATGATGTAGTCCAGGTTAATAAAAGTAGCCAGATCAGCCTGATGTGATCTAGTTTTTGAGGAGCCTCTGTACCATAAAGTCCAACTACAAATATAGTCTTGGAAACAGAAATGCCCACTGACTAGGGAATTGTTAAAAAAAAAAAAAGCATGGTACATGAATCCAATGGAAGAAGAAATGATTACAAAGAACTCAGAGAAGCATGGGAAAGTTTATATGAATGGATTAGAGTGAACCAAGTAGAATATACACAATGACTTTGTTGTTCAATCATTTCAGTCATGTCCAACTTTTTTTGAACCCATTTGAGGTCATTTCTTAGCAAAGATACTGGAATTATTTGCCATTTCATTCTGAAGTTGATTTTACAAATGAGAAAACTGAGGCCAAATTAAATGACTTGTCCACGGTCACAGAGCTAATAAGTATCTGAGGCCAGATTGGAACTCTGAAAATAAGTCTTTCTGACTCCAGGTCCATAATCTATTCACTGCATCATCTAGCTGCTCCTACAATTTTACAGAAATGGAAATAGGGGAAAAAACTCACTATCAATCACCACCTCATCAAATGAAACTTAAGATTTTGTAGCTAGTTCAACCCAAAAAAAGGGATAAGAAAATGTATCTCCCTCCCTTCTTTGAAGAGTTAAGGGGCTATTGTGAAACATATATAACAAACTGTCAGATTAAGTTAGTGTATAGGTTGGCTTTGATGAACTGCCTTTTATTCTTGCATTTTTTTTATTGTTGTTAACAAAGGATTGGATGCTGGGTGATGGAGAGACAAGGATATATGTGAAAATTATATATTTGGAAGAAATAGAAATATAAATATATAAAAAAATTTATATTACATTATTTATTATAACATAATTTCTTGTGATAATATTATTTCTTATAATTTATCATAATTATAATAATTTATCATAATATATTATGTAGTATAACATATTATATATAATATATAGTATAACCTTATATAATATATAATAAATAATACACTATTATAACTTCTTATAATTTTATTGATTATAAATTTATTTATAAACAAATATAAATACAAGTTATATTTAAAACAATTTGTTATTTTATTGTTTAGTTATTTTCAGTCAGGTTTGTCTCCTTATGATCCCTTTGGGGGTTTTCTTCTCCATAAGTAGAAAAGATGAAAATATGGAGTGAGTCTTTTTGTCAAATATTTTGAAATAGTCACAAACAGTGCCAAGCTACTGGATGCATAGAGATCCCCTGTGAGAACATCAAATACTATACCTATCACTACCTGTTCAGACAGGAACAGAAAGAATGAAATGACTCATGAAGAAGAAAAGAATTATATTTTCAAGGTCAAACATCTGGGGCATTACAGAGACTGGTGCTTCCAAAGAAGAGGTACAAACTGTTTAGACATTGCCCTCTGGCCAAATAATTAATGAACACCAGCTCTTTAGTGTGGGAAAGAGTTAAAAGATTGAATCTGATAGAAGAACTTGAAAGAAAATAGAATTCTGAACTAGGAGACAAGAGACCTGCAATTCTATCTAATTCTAGTTCTGCTACTGACTAGATATGTGATGTTAGACAAATCGCTTCACCTTTTCAAGGCCTCAGTAATCTCATCTATGAAAAGCAAAGGGTTAAGGAAAGGTGATCTCTAAGAGTCTCTTCTAGTTCTATGATTTTTTATTCTAGGAGCTCTAAAGAGAAACAGCACAAATAGTCTTACTAATTTAGAGCTCAAAGAGTCTGCTGACCAAAGGTCATCTTGGGTCCAACTCTTTCATATTAAAGATGGGCTAGAGAAACTGAGACTACATAGTGACCTCACATGATTTCCTTAAAGTCACATAGGTCTGATGATCAGAATAGCTCACTAAATCATTCAGGCTTCCATTGGATCCAAGGAAATATCTCAGGCACTAACAAGCAGGACTGACAGACATAAGTGTCTTAAACAGACCATATCCTAAACCAGAAGAAGATACTTTCTCTTCTACCCCATAAAATGGGGAATACTTAGAAGCTGCAGAGGACATCATAAAGTGACTATATTTTAAGCCCCAACTCATTTTGGCTTTTAGGAAATAGTCCCTTTGATGATTGTAGCCATTTGTTTTTCAAGAAATATTACCCTATTTCTCCATTTATTTATTTATTTTTAGAAATGGGGAAACATAAACTGTTTCTCTATAATAAATTGTCTAACTTTTAATATCCCAAATGGTTCAACAGTAAAATGAATGTTGAGAATCATTTTATTCCTTGGAGTTTTGTCATTTTGAGCATCCAAAGTACCATTGAATGTCAAGTTCCCTAAAAATGGCCTCACTGCAATTATGTAATGTAGGCAGGTCATCTTTTTTAACTGTTTTTGATGTCTAAAAATGAGCTCCGTGAGGACTTAATCTTCCTGTGATTCTCAAAATGCAACAAGGGCAGAAAATAGACATTTTCCATTTCTAGTTTCACTTCCATGTCTATTTCATAGAACTCTGATTTCATCAGAGGGGACACTCCCTCTGCTGTACTGATTGAAGTCACTCCATCCCCTAACAGATGGTCCTTATGAGTTGCTGGAGTCAAAAAAGAAAAAAGCTTCACCTGGTGATCAACTCTGATTGTAACTCTCTCTACATTTAACTAAGCAGAGAGGTGCCGGCTTAGTAGATAGAGCACTGGGCCTGGAGTAAAGAACACCTGGATTCAAATCTGTCCTCAGATACTTCCTGGCTGTGTGACTCTGGACAAGACACTTAGCCCTATTTGCCTCGGTTCCTCATCTATAAAACGAATTGGAGAAAGAAATGGCAAATCACTCTAGTATCTTTGCCAAGAAAATCCCAAATGGGGTCATAAAGCAGACACAATCAAAAAAACAATGGATTATCAATCACCTTAGTAGGCTGGTATTCAAACAACAGATAGACATAGAGTCCCTCATTAGGCCCATAATCAGAGCCTTTTAGCCATGGTAGGATTATCAGAATTTGGGTTCTGCCAGCAAAGACCTCAATAACAATGGATCACAGTAATATAATACCATACCACACAACACAATGCAACACACATTTATTAAGTACCTACTATGCCACAAGTGCTGTCTTAAGTACTGAAGATACAAATAAGAAAATAAAAAATACTCCCTTCCCTCAAGGACCTTATAATATAAAGAAAGAAGGAAACTGGAAAGATGAGGATCAGGGGAGCTAATAAGTGGAACTTCTCGATGTGGAAGCATGATGTTCCAGAGAATTAAAAATCAGGCAGAGTTGCTGACGTAAAGTGGAGAGTTGTAAAATAGCTGGAAAATTCAGAACTACAATGGAGATTTGTAATAGGAGATTTCAGAATGTGACCTCTGGCTCTAGCAGCAGAGAACCTGGATCCTTCTTTTGACATTTACTACCTGTATGAACTTGGGTAAGAAACTTAACTTCTCTGTGCCTCAGTTTCCTCATAAGTGAAATGAAGGGGTTGGACTAAATGGCCTCTGAAGTTCCTTCCATCTTTAGGTCTATGATTCTCTGCTCTAAAACAGGAGGACAATGATGTTGCATTCTAAGACAGGCTGAAGAAATCAGTGATATCCTTGATTTGGGCCTCAAAGGGAAAAGAAAAGATTTCTTTTCTCTATATTAGATAAATGATTATTGTGTCATGTGCCTTATGCAGGTAATTTAATCCTGCCTTTGTTACCAAAGCAGAGAATTCATTTCCATATGGAGATATTTTATGTATGTTATGTTAGTCATTCCAAGTGACTTAGAATCAACAACAACAGCACATCAGAATCCCAAAGCCAACACATAACTACCCCCATCTCTCCAGAGGTGTTCTTACTGGAAAAAAAGTCATTTCAACGTTTCATAATCTAAATTTTCCTGTAATCCCTATGGCAGTTGTATATCTTCAAGAATTATTTTTCCTTGACTCCATTAGATTCACTTTAATTCCAAAAATATACAAGTACCCATGGTACTCAATAACACTGTGTTTGACTTAGAGACTGCAAAGATAAAATAAATAACAATCCCTACTCTCAAGGAGTTCACATTCTACTAGGGAGAGAAGATAAAAGGTCTAAAGAAGTTGAAAGAGTTCCTTCATCTTCTCTCCTCCATTCTTTCCCACCTTCCTTTTTTCCCTAATGGGTAGAGAATTCCCTACCCTTGTTGCTGATGGTGGTGTTCATCTTTCATTCTCAAAGAGGATCAACGACATTATGAGAGTGATATCTTGACTTGCACATGAATTGGATTTAAATGAGGCAGAACTGCATAAAGTTGTCAGCCTAACTCTCTCCTCCAGAGTCATCTAAATCCAGCGACAAGACAAATGGCAAGATTACAGACACCGGCCTAGGATGCAATGGTTGTATCTAAATCAAGGTCTTTCCTAAGTCTATTTGTGTGAGACAAGGATTAGGTAAAAACTGAAATGAAAGAATTTACATAGCCTTGACTAATTGCAACATGGAAGGGCTCCCAAGTAACATCGCTATCTGCCCTATATTTAAGGTACGTGTTCTCCAACCTGCACTAGCACACAGTTTGGAGTCCCCAGAGGAGTTGTTCTACTTCCATTATCTCTCTCCTCAAGACCACAGATTTAAATCTTTGAATTTGGGAATCTAATACCATTACTCAGGAGCTTCCACCACTGTAGCCTTCATCAATAATCATGACAACCAGATTAAGTTAATTTTTAGAAAATCTTTTTAAAAACTCCTTTACTGACAAGAAATAGCAAGAATAATTGGTATGTTTTCTCAATTCGAACAGGAGGAGGTTGGATTAAATAGCCCTTATGCTTCCTTTCAGCTCTACTCCCGTGATCCTAGAATTCCATGAGCAAGGTCATTCCAGGTAGGGAAGAATTGTTTTACAAATACAAGGAAAAGGGAGGTAGAATGCTGAATTCAGAAAACAACTAGTTATTCAAACTAGTTGAAGCACAGAATGCTTAAGTGAAATGTGAGAGAAAATAACACTAGGAAAGTAGGCTGGAGCCAGGTTGTACAGGACCTTAGAGGCCAAGTATAGAAGCTTGCATCTTACCCAAGAGGCAACCTGGATAAGACTTTGAGCAAGGTCTGTCTTGTGTCTTGGCCAGATGACTTGGGCATCTATGCAGAGAATGGGCTGGTGAGAAGAGGGGACAGGGATCAGAACCAGGGAACCAACAAGGCAGTTTTTATATGAATGCAAGCAAGAGATGGCAAAGGCCCGAATCTGAAAATGCTCAGGGAACATTGGTCTCATCAGCTACCAAATAAATGTACCAGATAAATTGATTGGGGGAATTCCCACAGAGAGAGCCCTTGCAGGAGAGCAATTGAAAATATACAGGTAGATAAAATCCATGAATTAACTTTCATTTCAGGGAGGTGACTGGCTTTGCCAACAACTTCTGTCCCTTCTCTGAGCTGAAAGGATGCTCCTGGGCCTAAGTAACTTAAAAGTCATTCATCATTCTTAAAACCCCATTCCTCCTATGAATCAGGAAGAGCCATTGTGACAATCTGAAGGAGTATCTTCATCTTCTACTCTCCCCAATCCTTTTCCACCTTCTTTTTCTTCCCTACAGGAAAGAGAACAAATTATCCTTGACCAATGGCAACCCAGATGGCCTCCCCAGTGTTATCTGGATCATGTTTAAGGTGCATGTTTTCCATGTAATATATGTATATCTGCATGGAGTAATCATAAACCTGGCAACCAATTATATAACACTTTTAAGATTTGCAGACCACTATTTATATGTGTATGTGTAATATCTCATTTGGTGTGTGTATAATATCTCATTTGGCCTTCACAATAACACTAAGAAGTAGGTGTTATTATTATCTCCATTTTATAGATGAGGAATCTGAGGCTGAGTTAGTTGAGCCCAAGATCACACAGCTAGTAAGTACGTGATACAAAATTTAAACTCCAAGTCCCATACTCTTATCTACTGAGCCAAATTAATTGCCAACAAAAGTACCGAATAAACACAATTCCCACTGCTAGTCATTATACAAAGTGAGAGAGACATGATTCCTGTTCTAAAGAAACATCAAATCTAAAATAGCTACAATGATAAAAACACACTAATATGGTACAAACAGGTGGATAAATGAAAGAACCAAACCAATAAAAGAATGGACTTTCCATTTTTCAAAATCACTCTATAACATCTGCTGTTTCTTCCTCCTTTCCTCTAATCCCTGAGAAACAGATGACCATCCTTCTTACCAAGACTAACCCCTCTGCTGATACCTCGTCTCAGGTCTCCCCTCTGCCTACAAGCAATCTAGCTTCTTTATAGACCTTGCCCTACCAGCATTTTCAACTGGTTCCTTCCCCATTGCCTACAGACATAACCATGTCTCCTACAGCTTCAAAAGCCTTCACTTGATCCTGCTGTCCCCATAAGCTACCATCTTTTATTTTCTTTCCTCTGACAATCAAAATCCTAGAAAGAATCAGTTACAACAGTTGCCTCCATTTTTTCATCATTCCCTCGTGTCAAAATCTTACAACCTCTTGGCTGATTCCACAATGCTATTAAACCTGTTCTTTAGAAATTTTACTAAAGTCTACCATTTCCTATCACTTAAACCTAGTGGGCTTTTCTCTGTTCCACACTTTCCTTGATCTTTCTATAGTTTGGCCACTAGTAGTCAATCTCTCTTCCTTGATACTCTCTTTCTTTATCTTCCATGATATTGTTCTCTCCTATTTCTCTGATCACTCCTTCTCAGTCTTCTTTCCTGGAGCATCACTGATCTTTTGTCAACCTCTTAACCTCCTTTCCTTATCATTAGCATCTACCAGGGCTCTGTTTTTATCTCTCCCTCCCCCTGTACTCCTCTCTCTCCCTCTTCACTTTCCTCTCCCTTTCTGCTCCCTCCTCCCCCTCCCCCTCTCTTTCTTCTCTTGGTAATATTTCTCTACATATGCCTCCCAAATCTACATATTACTACTCTAGTGAACCCCAGTCTTGCATCCATTTAACAGCTCACCCAGACTTCTTGTGAACTTTTCAATATGTCTGAAACAGAATCGATTTGCCTTTTCTCTTATTTCCTGTCTTTCTCAAAAAAAAAAAAAATAGACCATTTTCCCAAATGGTCCACTTCCAAAATTTTCTATTTATTTATAAGACATCACCATCCTCCCAGGCACCCAATTTCCTAATCTTAGTATGATCCTTGTCTAACTCTCCCTCTCCAATCAATTTGCTAAGTCTTCTCAATTCTACAGAGTTTCTTGCATCTATTGCCTTCTGTCCACCCACACAAGCTATCACCTAGTTTGGTATCTCATTACTTTTTTTCCTGTAACATTCTCCTAATTGATCTCCTCTTGCAGTCTCTTCCCTCTCCCATCCATCTTCTACAGAGCTGTCAAATCAATAACCTTAAGATATAGGTCTGAGCATTTCATTTCCCCACCTCAAAATGTACAGCAACTTCCTATTGCCACTAAGATAAAATTTGAACTCTGTATCCCATTATTTGAGCCACTATCTGACTCTTGGAGCCTCAATTTCCTTATCTGTAAAGTAAAAGGATTGACTTTATCTCTAGGTTTCCTTTGCGTACATTACAAGCATACAGCAGTATATGTGTGACTTATTGCTATTATTGGAGTAGAGAGATAATCCGACTCAAGTGAAAATAACAAAGATGCCCTGGCATTTCAGAAAACTCACTGTTCTCCCAGCCCAGCTGACAAATGGTCTGTCTTTCTTAGAGGAGGAAATGAGGTATAAAGGAAGTTAAAAACACAAGGAGAAAGTTTGTTTTACCCTTTCCCAGACTTTGGAGTTGTATCTCGAGAAATTTAGGGGCCATTTAGTGGCATCTCCCATTATTTATGTTGTCTCTCCCAGAATGAAATATTCTCCGCATTAATCCCATCTGGAAATACAGGGCCTGCCTATGTCTGGTGTCTCTAGAAACTCAGAACACAAAGCACCAGGCACAGAAAAAATATATGGACAAACATAAATATAATGGGTTTTTTTCCCTTTTTTTGGATGCATCCATGTAGTATCAGGACTGATTAAATTTGGGTTATAACTCTACTGCCATCAAGTGATGAAATGATTTCTAGTGAAGATATTCTAAACTGAAGGCCCTGGGATTCAGAAACCAGAGGCCTTTAAAAGAAGAAATCCAGGTCCCCACTACATGTCAGTTCCCCCATCCCAAGAAATGTGATCCTTCTCACACCCTTTCTGGTCTGCTATAATACCACCCATTTCAGCTAGCTCTCAGACCCTTTCCAGGTAAAAACATACTTCTGAAGCCTGGAACAATTCCACTCTGAAGCTGCCTAAGTGATTGGTGAGTCCTTACCTGGATTCTCTGGATGGTAAACCTAGACTCACTGTTTAGTCACCTTTACATGGCTGGCCACAAACCAAAACAGCTGTGGTCCCCTGGAGATGATGCTAAATTACCAGAAATCATACCTCAATGATTAGCATAGTGTTGTTGTTTAACTTGTGTTTTCTTGACAAAAATACTAGAAAGGTTTACCATTTCCTTCTCCAGCCCATTTTACAAACAAGAAAACTGAGGCAGAGTTAGTGACTTGCCCAGGATCACACAATTAGTACCAGGAAGATGAATCTTCCTGACTCCAGATCTAGTGCTCTATCCACTGTACCACCCACCTACTCACCATTCTATGATTCCCTTCCCATCTGATTGATGCAGGAGTGCCAGTCATCATTGTTCAAACCCCTTTCTCACCACTCTCACCGACTATTCCTTTTTTTCTCATCTCCAACAACCCAGCCCCTTCACCATCCTACTCAAGATCTATCTTCCCTTCCCACTGTGCTCTCAGGAATGCTTGATCCAGAAATAATAAATTTGCTTTGATCTTAAATCTTTTTTCTCATTCCCTCTTCCTTCTGATTCTTATAGAGACAAGGTCCCTCTTGATGTCACAGGAAGATGACATGATCAAACCTGTGTTTTAGGAAAACCACTTTGGTTGCTGAATAAAGGATGAATTTCAACAAAGAGAGGCATATAGGCCCCCCTCCCCAGAAGCTATTGCAATAATATAGTAATGTGGTGATGAGGGTCTGCACCAAAGAGAAGGGAGCAATGTCAGAAGACACAAGGGGGTGTATTTGGGAGATGTTACAGAGGTGATCTCAACAGACCTTGACAACATTAACTGGGAGAGGGGGGTGAGAGAAAATAGACATGGGGTCTTTGGGTCTGGCTTTTACTTCCTTGACAGGTAGGTGGTCTAGGGATAGATCAGTGAGTCTAGAGTCAGGGAATTGTTCATGTTTCTCTGAATTTCTCATATTTGCCATTACTTACAGCCTAATATTAGTCTGATACATTCTAATATCACACTTTATTCACCCATCATCTAATAAATATCTCCAATGTTTTGCTATTCATAGAAATATTTGTACCACTAACCTGTCCTACTACAATGAAAGAAAAGGAGTGGAAGGATCCCTATATTCAACAATTTTTATTGCTCCTTTTATTTATTGAAATAAAGAAAGAGAAACTGAAGTGTTGCCTATCAATTGGAAAATGTTTGAACTAATTATGCTATATAAACACGATAGAATATTATTGAGCAGAAAGAAATGAAGAATGGAATGGATTTGGAGAAATCGAATGCAGCATGAAATGAGGAAAGCCAAGAGAATAATGAATGCAATGACTACAGCACTGTAAAGCAGAGATTCATATCCTTTTTTGTGTTATCAAATCCTTTGATACTCTGATAAAGCCTATGGATGAATCCTTCTCAGAATTCATGTTTTGTTTCCTGCAGTAAGAACTGAAGGAAATACTAAATTTAAGGTAGAGATTAGTAAAAAGAAAGATGTAATCTTTTTTCCTAACCAAGATCATGGGGCTCCTGAAATCTAATCATGGTTTTCAGGTTAAGAATTCCTGATAGATGGGGCATCTAGGTGGCTCAGTGGATAGAGCACCAGCCCTGAAGTCAGGAGGAATTCAGTTCAAATCTAACCTCAGACATTTAACACTTTCTAGCTGGGTGACCTGGGCAAATCACTGAACCCCAATTGCCTCAGCAAGGAAAAAAAATTCTTAATATATTTATATGTATATGTATGTATACTATATATATGTGTGTGTGTGTGTGTGTACACGTATAGTATATATATGTGTATACTATACATATACGTACGTATAGTATGAATGTATGTATGTGTATAGATGTATGAATCAGGGATTTGGAAACTTTGACCATTCTATGACCCACTCTAATTGTTAAGAGCTAATGATGAAGCCTTCTACCCATTTCCTCATAGGGAACTGATTTTCAGATATGGCCAGTATGTGGATTTGCTTCTTTTTTTTTTTTTAATATGCTTATTTGTAAAAGAGGAGATTTGGGGACATATAGAGGCAGAAATTGATAGGAGAAAGGAATGATAGTGATAGCAATGTTTTCTCCTTCCCCCAGAAAGAAAAGAAAAGAAAAATTATCAATGAGGCATTTTTTTAAAGTATGGAAGAGAACCGAAGGAGATTCAGAGAAAAATAGACAAGGAAGACTGTTTTGGAAGTAATGTGCTAAATTTAGTATGCGCTTATATGTATATGTAAGTATGTATATATATATATATACATATGTATATTAAACTGGCTTTAAATAATAGTCAGAGTTTCATTTTTAAAAAGCTACTTTGTTAGTTCTTTATGTATATAAATTTTCATGCTTAGTGATATTTGTCAATAACAAAATACAAAAAAAAATTATGTAATTGGAAATATGTAACAAGAAATTATTTGATCTATATAACATTGAACAATTGATGACATTTTTCAGTTAACCATCGTAATAATTTATCATATTTTTTAAATGATAGCACACATGCATGTGCATATACATATATATATATATATATACATGCAATTACACACACACACACATCTTTCAGGATTACAGTGTGCTTTTCAACATTTGAACTTCACAACCCTGAATGCTAAATAAGAATGCTGAAGTCATTCTTATCTTCACTTGACAAAACAGGAAACTGAGGCTCATAAAGAATAAGTGGCTTGTTCTTGATCACACAGATAATAGGAAGTATAAGTATTATTCTAACTGTTTTACAGATAAAGAAATTAGGATTGGATAATTTCAGTTACTTGCCCATGATCACATAATCAGTGCTTCCAACCTTAACTCCAGATCTATCATTTTCCACTATACATGCTGATTTCCCCACCCCAATGCAGGAGACATTGTTGCCCACTCCTACACCCAAATATCACCTTTCTAGACTAATTTCCCATTACTTTTTCTTTATTTCCTCTAAGCACCAGCTTCTTACACTGTGGTTTGTGACCCCATATGAAGTCTCATAACTTAATATGGAAGTCATGAAATTATGAGTTATTATCAGCAATTTATTTATTTATTTTTTTAAAAATATTTTTATGGATATATATATAATATCTAGAGTCATGTAAAAATTTCTCAGGTGAAAAGAGATCACAAGTGGAAAAAGTTTAAGAAGCCCTGGATTAGGCAATAAGGTAGCCCCAGGACAGAGCCCAGAACATGAAATCAGGAAGCCCTGATTTACAATTCAACCTTATATATTTCTAGCTGTATGACCCTAGATAAGCCATTTAACTTCTTTTCTCTTAATTTCCTTATCTTTAAAGAAGAAGAAGAATATCACCTATCTCCTAAGATTGCTTTGAGGATAAATGAGATAAAATTTATAAAATGTTTTGCAAACCTTAAAGCATTATATAAATGCTAGCTAACTAGATGATAGTGGTAGTAGTAGTAGTAGTAGTAGTAGTAGTAGTAGTAGTAGTAGTAGTAGTAGTA
>JAJPUD010001663.1:357946-403573 GCA_023553655.1 Myrmecobius fasciatus | reverse complement strand
AAAAAAAAAACAAAAAACAAAACTCTGTTACATGGTTTTGTATATATACATGGCTATCCATATATAGCCAAGGAAAATAAAGTCCTGCATTGACCATGTCCAGAAATAGTGTCTCACTATTTACTCTGAGTCCATTACCTCTCTATTAGAAAGTGGGTAATATGTTTCATCATGAGTCCTTTGGAATTGTGATTGTATTGATCTGATTCCCCAAATTGATTGTCTTTATGATATTATTATTATTACTATATAAATTGATCTGGTGCTATTCACTTCACTTTGCCTCAGCACATATAAGTGTTTCCTGGTTTCTGTGAAATCATGCCCTTTATCATTTCCATTAGTATTCTATTTACTATTTCTATTAGTATTCTATTAGTACAATAGTATTCTATTGTATTCACATACCATAACTTGCTCAAGCCATTCCCTAATTGATTAGTTCATTAACTATTTTCTTATTCTTTGCCATTGTAAATAGAGCTGCTTTAAAATTTTTTGTATGTATGACACCTCTTTCTTTGATTTCTTTGGGGTATAGATCTACTAGTGGTATTGTGGGGTCAAAGGGTACAACAGTTTAATAACTTTGGGGGCATAGTTCCCAATTGCTTTACAGAATGGCTAGAAAAATTCATAATTCTACCAATAGTGCATTAATTTCTTTTCCATAACACCTCTAGCATTTGTCATTTTCACTTTTTGGTCAGCCTTGTGGTACCATTTTAAAAATTTAATTTATATTTATCTAATTATTAATGATTTAGATTATTTTTGGTGACTTGATCATTTACATTTCTTTCTCTGAAACTGCCTATTTATATCCTTTACCACTTATCAGTTGAGGAATATACCTGGATATTTACATGTTTTCTCCTGTTAAAATGTATACTCTTTCAGAGTAGGGTCTGTGGGATTTTTTGTTTTTGTTTTTTATATACCCAATATTTATCACATGTTAAGCATTAGATATATGCTTATTAATTTGAGTATTATTGCTGTAACTTCTACTATTGTATGTATATTAAATATATTATAATTGAATATCCTTCTTCACTTGAACTTCACTTCTTTTTCCTTTTCTAGATTTCTTTCATACAGCTGCTAAACTGATTTTCCAAAAACCCAAATATACTCTCAGTATATTTCACATTATTTCTATTATTCCCTTAGCCTAGTCAACTGGCCTTCTTGCTATTCTTTGTAGAATATACTGCATATTCTACTGCATGCCTTTTTACCCACCATCTTTTATGCGTCTAATAAATTCCCTCTTCTCCAACTTCTCTTATAATCCTAGGTGTTCTTCAATACTTAGTTGAAGGTTCAATTTTTACATAAGGCCCTTCTGATCCCTTTTCCCCAATATTCTAATCTCCCTAGTCCTACCCTCCCCCATCACTTAGCTTATGTCTATACACTTACAGAACTTCCTTAGCTAGATTATAAACTTCTTGAGGGGAAAGACTTCTCATTTCTCTTTTTGTTTTGAAAAGTATAGCTCATCATTAGGAAGAATAATTAGCATAGTCAAAAATGTAAACAAAACCTTTGTTATTATTATTTCAAATTTTGCAGATAAAATTGGTAAAATTGTAACATTTTATGTCATTGTAACATTGTAACATTTAGTCAACCCCCTTCCCCCCCAAATCTCACTCATTAAACCAAAAGCATATTTGTAATAGTGGATCACCAGAAGCTTTCCATGTACAAACAGGAGCAAAGCAAGGATGTTCTCTCTTCTTATTCTCTATTTTTATTTGACATAGTTCTAAAAAGAATAGTTGTAATAAATTAGGAAAAAGAACAAAATTAGAGTTATAGACAAGAAGACAGAATTATTACTATTTACAGATGATGTCATGCTATACTTTGAAAATCTTCTAAGGAAGACTTCTAAGAAGTCTTCTAAGGAACTGAGATGGAAAAATGGTAGAGAATTTTATTTTGAATTCCTCTAAAGTATATAAAATATGTCTGGAAGCTAGCATATGAAGACACAATATTTACAGCTATAAAGCATTATTATATAAATAAAAGATAGAAACTATTCTTGCTTAGATTTGGCCATTATAAAAATAGCAATACAAATTAAGTTAACTTGCATTTTAATACTATATTAGTCATAATATAGTATTTCCAAAGGAATACCTCACAGAGTTATACACATTATTAAAATTAATTTGGAGGAACAAAAAAGCTTTAAGAAAAATTCAACAATGTATGAAGGAGACATTCCCAGACTCAAATAAAACTGATGTTGTTTAAAAATAGAAAGTAAATCATTGGAACAGACAAGAGAAAGAAAGAAACAAAAACAAAAGCCCCTTGTTTCATAGTCAGAAATAAGCACTGACAGAAATATTGAATTTTTGACAAGAACCCAAAGAGAAACTAGAAAGCAGTTCCAGGGAGGGATGCTTGACTTAGGATCTATGCAGTTATGTTTTGGTTTCTTTTTTAATTTTGTATATTATTATTTGAAGCATTTAAAAGCAATCCTAAGAAATGATCCATAAATTTAATTCCACTACCAAAGAGGAACCATAATACAAAAAAGATTTAGATCAAAAGTAAACATCATTTATCTTAGATCAATCTCTTATTCCCTTTACCATATTGAGCTAAAAATTGATTCATAGCCTGAATTAAAAAATTATAAGTCATAAAGAAGAGGTCATAGGATTATAGAAGTTTAGATTTATAGTTAGAAGAAATTGAGAGGTCCATTTCTCTCTTTTTAAATTAGAACTTTTTTTCAAAACATATGCATAGATAATTTTCAACATTCACCATTGCAAAACTTTGTGGTTTTTTTCCTTCTCTTCCCTTCACTCACTTCCCTAGATGGCAAGTAATCCAATGTGTTAAACATGTGCAATTCTTCTATACATACTTTCACAATTATCATGCTGCACAAGAAAAATCAGATAAAAAAGGAAGAAAAATGAGAAAGAAAATACAATACAAATAACAGTAAAAAGGTGAAAATACTATGTTATGATCTACACTCAGTCTCCACAGTCTTCTCTTTTTGGATCAGATGGCTCTCTTCATCCCAAGACTATTGGAATTGGTCTGAATCACCTCATTTTTGAAAAGAGGCACATCCATCAGAATTGATCATCATATAATCTTGCTGGTGCTATGTACAATGTTCTTCTGGTTCTTCTCACTTCATTTACTGTCAGTTCATGTAAGCCTCTCCAGGCCTCTCTGAAATCATCCTACTAATCATTTCTTATAGAACAATAATATTCCCTAACATTCATCTACCATAACTTTTTCAGCCATTCTCCAATTGATAGAATCCACTCAGTTTCCAGTTTCTTGCCACTACAAAAAGGGCTGCTGCAAAGATTTTTTTGCACACATAGGTCCTTTTTCCTTTTTTTGTGATCTCTTTGAGATACAGGCCCAGTGGAGACACTTGGATCAAAGGATATGCACAGTTTGATAGCCCTTTGGGCATAGTTCCAAATTGCTCTCCAGAATGGTTGGATTAGTTCACAACTTCACCAACAATGTATTAGTGTCCCAGTTTTCCCACATCCCCTCCAACTTTCCTCATTATCTTTATAATCATCTTAACCAATTTGAGAGATATGTAGTGATACCTCAGAGTCGTCTTAATGTGCATTTCTCTGATCAATAATGATTTAGAGCATTTTATATGATTATAAATAGTTTTAATTTCATCTTAATATTGTCTGTTCATATCCTTTAACCACTTATCAGTTGGAGAATAGCTTGAATTCTTATAAATTTGATTCAATTCTCTGCATATTTTAGAAATGAGACCTTTATCAGAACCCTTGAATGTAAAAATTTTTTCCCAGCTTTTTGCTTCTCTTCTCTTCTTGTCTATATCGGTTTTATTTGTACAAACCCTTTTTAACTTAATATAATTAAATTATATAATATAAATATATACAATACAATATAATATAAATATAATATATATAATATAAATTAATTATATTAAAATTATCCATTTTGCCTTCCAGAATGTACTCTAGTTCTTCTTTGGGCCACAGATTTCTTCCTTTTCCACAGATCTGAGAGGTAGACTATCCTTTGTTCTCATAGTTTGTTTATGGTATCACCCTTTATGTCTAAATCATGAACTTATTTTGACCTATTCTTGGTAATAGGGTGTTAAGTGTGGGCCAATGCCTGGTTTCTGCCATACTAATTTCCAATTTTCCCAACAATTTTTGTCAAATAATAAATTTGTTTCCCAGAAGCCGGATCTTTGGGTTGATGTAACTAGATAACTATTGTCATTGACTTTTGTGTGTTGTGAACATAACCTATTCTACTGATTGACTTCTCTTATTTTTTAGCCAGTACCAAATGGTTTTGATGACTGCTACTTTATAATACAATTTTATGTCTGATACAGCTAGACCATCTTCATTACTTGCATTTTTCATTAATTCCCTTGAAATTCTTGACCTTTTGTTCTTCCAGATGAATTTTGTTATAATTTTTCTAGCTTTATAATAATTTCTTCAAAGTTTGATTGGTATGACACTGAATAAGTAGATTAACTTAAGTATTGTCACTGAGTGGATTCCATTAATTGGAGAATGGCTGAATAAGTTATGGTAGATGAATGTTAGGGAATATTATTGTTCTATAAGAAATGATTAGTAGGTTGATTTCAGAGAGGCCTGGAGAGACTTAGATGAACTGACAGTAAATGAAGTGAGTAGAACCAGAAGAACATTGTACATAGCACCAGCCACCAGCAAGATTATATGATGATCATTTCTGATGGATGTGCCTCTTTTCAAAAATGCTGATGAGCAGTTGATATTTTTCTAATTGATTAGATCTGACTTTATTTGTGTGGAAAGTGTTTTGTAATTGTGGTCATATAGTTCCTGACTTTGTCTTGATAGGTAGACTCCCTAAGATTGTATATTATCTACAGTTATTTTAAGTGGAATTTTTCTTTGTATCATTTGCTGCTGGACTTTGTTGGTAACATATAAAAATGTTGATGATTTATGTGGATTCATTTTATATCTTGCAACTTTGCTGAAGTTGTGAATTGTGTCTAGTAGTTTTTTTAGTTTATTTTCTAGAATTCCCTCAGTATGCCATCATATCATCTGCTAAGAGTGATAATTTGGTTTCCTCTCTAACTACTCTAATTTCTTTGATTTTTTTCTTCTCTTATTGCTAAAGCTAACATTTCTAATACAATATTGAATAGTAATGATTATAGTGGGCAACCTTGTTTCACCCCTGATCTTATTGGGAATGATCTTATTACATATTAAATAGATGCTATTGATCATTTCAAGGAAAACTCCATTTATTCCTATACTCTCTAGTGTTTTTAATAGGAATGGGTGTTGGATATGGTCAAATGTTTTTTCTTCATCTACTGAGATAATCATATGTTTTTTGTTAGCTTGGTTATTGATATAGTAAATTATGCTAATAGTTATCTTAATATTGAATCAGCTGGGGCAGCTAGGTGGCGCAGTGGATAGAGCACCAGCCCTGAAGTCAGGAGGACCTGAGTTCAAATCTGGTCTCAGACACGTAATAGCTGTGTGACCCTGGGCAAGTCACTTAACCCCAATTGCCTCAGCCAAAAAAAAAAAAAAAAAATATTGAATCAGCTCTGCATTCCTGGTATAAATTCTACTTTGTCATGGTTTATTATCCTGGGGATAATTTGTAGTAATCTCTTCGCTAATATTTTATTTAAGATTTGGGCAGCAATATTTATTAGGGAAATTGATCTATAATTTTCTTTCTCTATTTTGACCCTACCTGGTTTAGGTATCAGCACCATACCTGTAATAAAGGAATTTGATAGGACTCCTTCTTTCCCAATTTTTTCAAATAGTTTGCATAGTATTAGAGTTAATTGTTCTTTAAATGTTTGGTAGAATTCATATGTAAATCCATCTAGCCCTGGAGATTTTTTTCTTAGGGAGTTGATTAATAGCTTGTTCAATTTCTTTTTCTAAAATGAAACTATTCAAGTAATTTATTCCTCTTTTAATTTGGGCAATATATTTTTGTAAGTATTCACCCATTTCACTTAGATAACAGATTTATTGACATACAGCTTGGTAAAATTAGCTCTTAATTATTTCTTTGATTTCCTTTTCATTGGTGGAAAATTGATACTTTTTATTTTTGATACTAGTAATTTGTTTTTTTTTAATTTCATTTTTATAATCAAATTAACTAAAGGTTTATCTATTTTGTTGATTTTTTTCATAAAACCAATTCTCAGTTTTGTGTACTAGTTCAATAGTTTTCTTACTTTCAGTTTTATTAATCTTCCCTTTTATTTTCAGAATTTAAATTTGGTATTCAATTGCGGGGTTTTAATTTGTTCTTTTTTTAATTGCATGTCCAATTCATTTATCTTCTCTTTATTTTATGCAAGTAAATATGTAGAGATACGAAACTTCTCCAAGAACTGCTTTGGCTGCATCCCATAAATTTGGGGATATTGTCTTATTATTGCCATTCTCCTGAATGAAATTATCGATTATGTCTATGATTTGTTGTTTCACTCACTCAGTCTTTAGGATTAAATAATTTAGTTTCCAATAAATTTTTGATCTATTTTTCCCTGTCCCTTTATAACATGTAATTTTTATTGCATCATGATCTGAAAAAGATGCATATACTATTTCTACCTTTCTGCTTTTGATTTTGAGGTTTTTTATGTTCTAATACATGGTCAATTTTTGTAGGTATCACTGAGAAAAAAGTATATTCCTTTTTGTCTCCACTCAATTTTCTCCAAAGGTCTATCATACCTAACTTTTCTAAAATTCTTAACTTTTTTGTTTATCTTGTGGATGTGGTATTACTTTATTATCTATGGTATCCTTTAGCAAAATGTATTTTTCCTTATCTCTTTTAATTAGGTCTATTTTTGTTTTCCTTTACTTGAGATCAGAATTGCTATCCCTGCTTTTTTTGCTTTAATTGAATCAAAATAAATTCTGCTCCAGCCTTTTACCTTTGCTCTGTATGTATCACTCTGTCTAAAATATACTTCTTGTAAACAACATATTATAGGATTCTGGCTTTTAATCCAGTCTACTATCCCCTTCCGTTTTATGAGAGAATTCATCCCATTCACATTCACAGTTTAAGTTACTAACTCTGCATTTCCCGCCATCTTATTTTCCCCAAATTATATTTTTCTCTTTCCTTTTCTCCTTTCCTCCTCCTCAGTGTTTTGCTTTTGAATACCACTCCTTCAAACAACTCCCCTCTTACAGCCCCTTCCCCTTTCTTAGCCTTCTCTTTTATTTTTGTTCTTCCTTCTATTAGTCTCCCCCTTTCCTTTCCTACTTCATTAGAGGATGAGACAAGTTTCTCTATGAACTAAATATGTCTGTTATTCTTTCTTGAGCCAAATCTGATGAGAATAAGGTTCACACAATACTCATTCCTCTTCCTTCTTTCCCTTGATTGTAATAAGTCTTTTTTGCCTCTCCATGAGATGTAATTTATCCCATTTTACCTCCCCTTTCTATTTCTAATTTCTTTTTTATATCATCACAATAAAATCTAGTTATACCCACACCTTCTAAGTATACACATAACAGAGCTACAATTCTCAAGAGTTAAACATATCATCTTCCTGTAGAGGGAAGTGAACTTTTTAACTTTTAAAAGAAACAATTATGGGGCAGCTAGGTGGCGCAGTGGTTAGAGCACCAGCCCTGAAGTCAGGAGGACCTGAGTTCAGAATCTGGTCTCAGACACTTCCTAGCTGTGTGACCCTGGGCAAGTCACTTAACCCCAATTGCCTCAGCAAAAAAAGCCAAAAAAAAAAAAAAAAGAAAGAAAGAAAGAAAGAAACAATTATTATTTTTTCTTTCCTTTTTAACTTTTTATGCTTTTCTTGAGTTCTGTATTTGAAGATCAGATTTTCAGTTCATCTCTGGTCTTTTCATCAGAAATAAATGAAATTCACCAGTTTCATGTAATGTCCATCTTTTCCCCTTGCAAGACAATGCTTAAAGTTGTTGGATTGTCAATTCTTGGCTGAAATCCAAGTTCCTTTGCCCTTCAGAATATATCATATTTCAGGTCCTTCAGTCCTTTAAAGTGGAAGCTTCCTGGTTCTTGGGTATTCCTGATTGTGGCTCCTCAATATATGAATTGTTTCTTTCTGGTTGTTTGTAATATTTTCTTCTTGATCTGATATTTCTGAAATATTCCTTAGAATTTTCATTTTGGGGTCTCTTTCAGGTGGTGATTGGTGAATTCTTCCAATTATTATTTTACCTTCTGGTTCTAAGAAATCAGGGCAATTTTTCTTGATGATTTCCTGAAAGTCTAGGTTTTTTTTTTCATCATGCATTTCAGGAAGTCCAATAATTTTTAGATTGTCTCTCTAGATATATTTTCCTAGTCAGTTGTTTTTTCAGTGAGGTATTTTACATTTTCTTCTATTTTTCCATTTTTTTTTTGTTTTGTCTTACTGAATCTTGATGTCTCAATGAGTCATTCACCTCCATTTGTTCAATTCTAATTTTTAGTGAATTGTTTTCTTCAGTTAACTTTTTTATCTCCTTTTGCATTTGGCCAACTGGATTTTTAAATGAGTTGTTTTTGTTCATTAGGCTTTTTTTCCATTTCACAAATTCTGTTTTTCAACAAGTTGGTTTCTTTTTCCATTTTATCAAATGTATTTTGTGAGGAGTTATATACTTTTCCATTTCTCTATATCTATTTTTAAAGGAGTTTTCTTTAGATAATTTCGGTGTTTCCTTTTTCAAACTTTCCCGCAATGTTCTCATTTCCTTTCCCCATTTTTCTTCTAACTCTCTTTTAAGATCCTTTTTTAAAATTCTTCCAAGAAAGCCCTTTGGAATGGGGACCAACTCATATCACCCTTTGGGGCTTTATTTGGAAACATTTTGCCTTTAGGATCCTCAGGGTTTGAGGTCTGTTCTTTCTCTCTCTCCACAAAAAATATCTAATGTCAGAGTTCTTTTTTGTTTTTTTGCTCATTTTTAAAAGATTGAAATCTACTTTTAAGACAAAGGGGAGATTGTCCCAAGTTTCCTCTGTAGACTACAGGGGCTGCAGTTGGTGCTGCTGGCTTCCTTCCTATGCTGGGCAGGCATGGCCAATTCCCACATTACTGTGGGGTTCAGGGGCTCACTATTTGCCTTTTGTATTTGTATTGTATGTCTCACAGCTAATTTGCTGATCCTCTGGCTTCTGAACCAGGACAGAGTGGCCAACACTGCTGTATTTTGTCTAAGAGCCTCCTGGCAGATTCCTTAGCTCAGAGGTCACACTGCCCTGGATCCCTATGCTGGTTTGCCTTCCCCTCCCCTTTGCCGATTGAAACAGACCTTTCCTGAAGTTCTTCCAAAATATCTTCTGCTGGAAATTTGTTATACTCCAAATATTTGTGGGTTGTGTCACTCCAAAACCCATTCACAGGCTTGATCTGGTATTGATCTGAGGGACCCCAGGAAGAGCTAAGATAAAGACCTATCTACTCTCTGCCATCTTGGCTTTGCCCCTTCTCAGTTCTCTTGTTTTGCAGAATAGGAAACGGAGGCCTCAGATTGTTGTGATTTGCTAATTGTTACACAGGTAATAGTAGAGCTAAAATTTGGGTCTAGGTATTCCAATTCCATTTCTCTGACTTAAAAAAATGCTTCCTACATTTTCTGACTATGGTTACTTCTTAAAAAATGCATGAATACAATTAATGAAAGACTGAATAAAAACAATCTGTGCAGTTAGGAAAATAGTTACATTATCACTATAAAATCATGAAATTCAAAGTATATAGGAATTTGACACAAGTGCCTAATAAGAATAATAATGACAGGTAACAATTAAACACTTTGCACTTTTTTGTGAACAAAGCAGAATTGCTATAGCTCAAAAGAAATGTGAGATACACAAAGTTAGAGCCATCTGCACTAAAAATGTTTGTGTGGACTATTTGTGCCTAACCTATGGTAGTGCCTTCAAAGCTTGGATTGATCTGATGAGCCACAGCTGGACACACTGTATCTTTACCATAACCTAGTGAGATCACTTTGGTTTGATTCTTAGAACAACTTGGGGAAGTAGGCACTGTGTTTTTCCCATTTTACAGATGAGGAAACTGAGGCAAACAAATAAGTTACCTGACATGCCTAGCTTCAATATAGTTAGCAAGTGTCTGAAGTAAAATTTTAATTCAGATCTTCCTGACTGCCAGAATATAAGATCAAAAAATTGTTCCCTTGATAAAGAGTTCCAGGAATATAAACAAATACCAAATAAGCTTTTTTAAAATTTGGATAATTCAAGATCTCTTATCAATTGAATAACTTGGTGAAAGGGGATGTTTATTTTTGTAAATTTTGCTGCATACTGCCAAATGGCTTTCTGAAAAGATGCTGCAAGTTTGTGATTCCATTAGAAATGTACAAGAGTACCTGTTTCCTTTACTATCCCTATTGGATTCAAGTTTTGTTCCTTTTAATTATTTTTGTCAGTTTGTTGAATGTAAAATAGTATTACAGAGTTGTTTTTAATTTATATATCTTTCATTTTTAATGAAGTTGACCTTTTCCCAAATGGTTATCGATGTATCTTTTTTAAAGTTTTATGTTTATGCTACTTATTCATTTGGCACTTGCATTGCAAATTAATTTATGGAATTATGAAATGGGGCAGGCACACTTGTTTTTCAGGTACTTTCTGGGAAAGACCATGAGCATTAATGCTTCATTCACACTTTAATAAAGCACAGAGAAGGGTGCAGGCCGAACAGCACAAAAAGTAGAGACAAGTGCCAAAAAAGTACTGAAGCAGATAGTGTATGGAGAGAAATAGAGTTGTGGAGTAAGGCAAGGCATTGTGGGGAAGAGAATGAGAAAGAGGGTAATCACTTATGTTGGGAGGACTGAAATAACTTGGCCTCTTAGGAAATGGTAGATTGCTTAAGGGAAAGGAATTTGGGGTCTCATTTTTTAGGGCTTTAGTCAAGTACAGACTTGACTCTTATCCATGTTACCTTGGGGTAATAACTACATAATCTCAAAATTATCAGCAGTCTTGGAATACTGCAGGTCTCACTGCAGATATCTGGAGTTTATCCAAAGTTTATATTGCATAAGACCAAAAAAAGCCCTAATAATAAGGCATATAGTCTCAGGATGTTATTTTGGGGAATTTGGAATTTTTGGTAAATCCTTTCCCCAATTATTATTTTCTATAGATTTACCAAACGCTAATCTTTTGATTCATTTGGTTGTTCATCTGTTTTGTTTATCTATTTCTCTATTTTTCCCATTTCTAAATAGCTTTGATAATTACCACTGTGTAATGCATTTTAAAGTGTGTTTTAAACTTTCATCAACTTTTCTTTTCAATATGTCTTATGTTATTCTTGTGAATTTGTTTTTCGATATAGTTTATTAAGACTCTAGTTTATGAAAAAATTCTCTATTTTTTGATTGAATCATAGTAAATATATAGCTTGATTTATGGACTGTTGAAATTTTGCTATCCAAGAGCATTGACTATCACGCCCAGTTTATTTTGGTTATTTTAGGTTTATACTTGTTCTAACATGAATATTTTAAGTTCCTAAGTAGGTCAATTTCCAAATTTTATCTCATTTCTCTTACTGCAAAAAGAAAACAGAAAATAATTTTTAAAATTTATTTTTATAATAATGGAAATAAATAAACATACAGATGGTAATAACTAACATATATTTATATATATACACATATATCACTTTAAAGTTTTAGAAGCACTTTACATACATTTTTGCTTTTAAGTTTATTTTATGTCTTGCAATTGTGCTTCAGATACCTGTTTTATATAAAAATTTCATCAAAATTAACAGTGCTTTGATTTTTCTTTTCAGAGATGTGGTACTGGATTTTTCTTTGGGCTCTCTTCTCTTCTCTCTTTGTCCATGGTGCTGCAGGAGTGTTGATGTTTGTCATGCTACAGAGACATAGGCAGGGAAGAGTCATCTCAGTCATTGTGGTCAGCATCGGATTTCTGGCTTCTATAACAGGAGCAATGATAACCAGTAAGTTGGTTTGTATAAAAATACAATTTAACATTACAATTTTTCAAAAAATTTGAAGATTATAATGTTCAATTATAATATCATAATAGAACTTGTTTTAAACAAAAAAATTTTTTAGCGATATTTTATAGATATTGTTAATGTCCCAATAAACTTTCAATTCTAGGAGAAATAGGAACATTGAGCTGGGACTATAGAAGATTCATTTGTTCTTCTTCAAAACCTGAAACTTTGGAGGGAACTCAATAAATAAGTGTGCTTCTGGGAGAAATGTTAGATCTAAAATTCAAGGATTTTTGCCATTAATAATTGTGTACCTAAGATTGAATCACTTGTCTATGTGAAGGATGCAGATACATATAAAATTCTTATCCTTTCGATTTTTGCCTTTAAAATTAAAGTTTTGTGGGAGAGAGAAATTAGCTTGCTGAATTGTAGGGACTATCAAAAAAAAGTCTTTATTTTTATGTCATTTGTTCATTACAAATATTTATTGAATATCTTTTCATTGCAACGCATTATACTAAACAATATCAAGGGTGCAAAAATAATAAAAGACACAATTCCCACCTAAAGGAATTAAAGGAAAGGAAGTGGATATGCACAAAAAACTACAGTGTTAGAGTATGATTATGACTGTATGCTGAAATCGTTGAGGACAGTAAGGTTATATCCTATTAGGGGAAATCAGGAAAGACTTCATTAATTTGAGATGTACCTGGAAAGATGGTTTAGTGTTCTACAAGTGGAAATGGGGGAGTGATGCCCTTCTAGGCAAGGGAAACAGCATCTTCAAATATGTTTTTCTCAGAAGCAGGAAAACATATTTGAGAATGGTGGAGTTAGGTCAGTGTATGGTATATTTCAGCAAAAGCAGAGTAGTCAAAGTTTGGAGCTACATTTATTGTTTAGGGTTCTTTAATGTCACACTAAAGAGTTGAGACTTGATTGAATAGATTAGTGGAGAATTGTGTTTACATATTTTAAACTTGTGTAAAACTAAACTTTGTTAGTTTTGCTATCTCACTTCACCTCAGAATTCTGAGTTCCCTAAGCCATCTATTAGATGCCTCATTGAGGTTTTAAAAACATGCTGAATTTATATACAGAATTATTTTTGAGCTTGTACTAATGCTTGACCCACTTCTAGATGAGATACCTTTAATAAACAAATCTTTGGAAAAGTGAAAACAATTCAATTAAATCCTTGTTCTCTAAAGCCCAACTTCTTAAACTATGATTTGCAATCCTATATGGGTTCTCATAACTGAATGTGGGCATTGTGAAATTATGATTTATTATCAACAAAGGTTTAATTTGTATACCCATTTTATATACCCATATATACCTGTGGTCACGTAAAAATATCTCAGGCAAAAATAGCTTGGGAGTGGAAAAAATTTAAGAAGCCCTGGTCTAAAGGACCCTCATCTTATTTTTGTTATGAAGAGGCTGGAAATATGCTTACCAGTTGCTCTAAGATCTTTGTTGGTTTAAAAAAAATAAACAATGTATTGTTTTCACAGTTCAAATTGAATTTGATACTTTAGGAAATTTTAATATAGTAATAATTCTTTACATATGTTATTTGGAGAAATGTTATTTGGCTTGTCTCAGCATGCAGACCTAAATTAGTTGGCAGCATTAGGACTAGCAACAACCTAGGTTATTTGATTTTGTTTTTTCTATTAAGTTTAATAATTCCAAGATGATAACTTTAATAATTCAAGTAAGAGTGACAATTTAATATGTTTAAATTAATGCTAGCAAATGGATTGTATTTATATGATGCTTTAAGTACATTAAATCACTTGAGCCTCATGACAACACTGTCAGATAGGTAGTATGATTACAATTATTATTTTACAGATGATGAAATGGATTCATAAAGGTTTGCTAATTTTCCTGTGTCACATAATTAGTAATTGTTTTTTGTTTTGTTTTGTTTTATGTATTTAATCTTTTCCCAGTTATATTCAGAACAAATTTAAAAAAAAAAATTTTGAGTTCCATGTCCCTTATCCACCAACAATTAAGAAACCACATGTGGAGTTATGCAAAGCAAAAAAAAAAAGTCAAGTTGTGAAACATCTCCTACTCTAATGAAAATAAAAACCCTCAAGAAAAATTAAGTTAAAATAAAGAGAGATAGAGAAATAGAGAATTCTTCAAATTGTATTCAGACACAATCATGTTCCTTCTCTAGGTATGGATGGGATTTTTCATCATTAGTTCTTCAGAGTAGTTGTAGATAATTATACTTTTGAAAATAGCAAAGTCATTTACAGCTGGTCTTCCCAGAACTTTGCTATTACTTTGTATATAGTACATTTTACTTTACTTGAATTCATGGAGGACTTTACAGTTTGGTTTGTTTATTTTCTTCTGAGAACATCCTGCTTGTCATTTTCCATAGAACAATAATATTCCATCACTACCACAGTTTATCAAGCCATTCCCCAGTTGATAGGCATCACCTCAATTTCTAATTTTTTCCCCTGAGAAGATAGCTACTATGAATATTTTTTGTACTTATAAGTCATTTTCCTTTTTTTGCTTTTTCCCAAATCTCTTTTGATTGATAGTAGTGTTGTTAAGTCAAAGGATATGCATAAATTTATATTAATTGGGGAATGGCTCTTATTTTTTATAAATTTGACTCAGTTCCCTCTGTGTTTGAGAAATTAGGTTTTATCAGAGAAACTTGCTTCGAAAATTTTTTTAAATATACTATTGCCAGTTGTATTTCTTTCCCATTTATTCTCTTTCTTTTCATCCTGTCTTCCTCTAAAGTGCTGACCACTCCCTTCTCTAATATGCCCTCTATTTTATCACCCTTTCCACTTCCCATATCTCCTCCCTCTCCTATTTTCCTACAGGGTAAGATAGATTTCTACACCCCTGTTAAATATGTATGTTATTTCCTCTTTGAGCCATTTCTGATGAGAGTTCACTCCTCCTCTTTTCCTCCTCTTTCCATCCACTATAAAAGCTTTTTCTTGCCTCTTTTTTAATGGCAGATAATTTACATCATTCCACTTCTGCGTTTTCCACTCTCCCACTATATTCCTCTCTCACCCCTTAATTTTATCATTTAAAAAAATTATCACTTCACAGTCAACTCACATCTGTATGCTCTGTCTGCATGTACCCCTTTTAACTGCCATAATAATGAGAAAATTCTGATGAGGTATAAGTATCATCCTCCCATGTAGGAATGTAAATAGATAAATCTTATTTAGTCGCTTATGATATCACTTTCTTGATTACCTCCATATGCATCTTCAGAGTCCTATATTTGAAAATCAAATTTTCCATTTAGCTCTGGTTTTTTCATAACAAATACTTGAAAATCCTCTATTTTATTGAATGATGACCTTTTCCTCTGAGGTATTATACTCAGTTTTGCAGGATAGGTGATTTTTGGTTCTAATACTAGCTCCATTGCTTTTTGGAATATCTTATTTCAAATCCTCCAGTCCTTTAACGTAGTAGCTGCTAAATCTTATGTTATCCTGACTGTAGCTCCATTATACTTGAATTATTTCTTTCTCCGTGCTTACGATATTTTCTCCTTGATCTGAGAGTGCCAGAATTTGGCTATAATATTCCTGTGAGTTTTGATGATCAGTGGATTCTTTCAATTTCTATTTTGTCCTTTGGTTTCAGAATATAAGGACAGTTTACCTTGATGATTTCTTGAAAGATAATGTCCAGGCTTTTTTTAAAATCATGACTTTCAGGTAAATGAATAATTTTTAATTACCTTTTCTTTGGATCTGTTTTCCAGGTCAGTTGTTTTTTCAATGAGATATTTCACATTTTTTCTATTTTTTTCATTTTTGGTTTTGTTTTATTGTATCTTGATTTCTCATAAAGTCATTAGCTTCCATTTGCTCAATTCTGTTTTTTAAGGAATTATTTTCCTCAGTGAGCTGTTGTACCTCTTTTCCCAATTGACCAATTTTGCTTTTTTAAGGCATTCTTTTCCTCATTAGTGTTTTGTATTTCTTTCTGCACTTCTCTCAATTTTTCCTTAATTTTTTTTCTCTATCTCTCTTATTTGATTTTCAGAATCCCTTTTGAGATCTTCCATGATCTGAGCCCAATTCTTATTTTTCTTAAAGCTTTTGTATGCAAGAGCTTTTACTTTATCATCTTCTGAGTGTGTGTTTTGATCTTCCTTGTCACCAAAACAACTTTAAATGGTCAGAAACTTTTTCTGTTGTCTGCTCATTTCCCTTGCCTATTGCTTTTTTTAAAAAAACTTTTTGTTAAAGTAAGTGTCTGTTTCCAGAATGGAGGATGCTTCAGGGTGTGCTACTGTTTTCAGAAATCCTTCGAGGGGACCTGACTATAAGCGTTCTTTTCTGCCTTGCTGCTATTAGGAGTGTTTGGGCTCCACAGTAGCTGTAGGATCTAAGCTCTAGTGTGCTAAAGTGCCATTGGGGTTGGGGCCAGGACTGTGCTGGTATGGTCTGTGCTGGGACTGCACACCAGACTCCCACATTGGTGCCACAGACCCTCTCTGCTGACCTTCTGAGTCCTCCCTGGTGTTCCCGAGCTGAGAGGTCCAGAAACCTCCAGCACTGCCACTGATTCAGAGGTTAGGCTGGGATTGTACTCAGGACTCCCACCCTAGTGTCACAGACCTTTTCTGCTGAGCTTCTAAGTTGCCTTTTGTTAGAAAATATTACACTCCATCTTTTTGGGTGTTCTGATGCTCTAAAATTTGTTTAGCATCATTATTTAAAGGAATTTGGAGGAGAGCTTAGGCAAGTTCTTGCCTTTACTCTGCCATCTTGGCTCTGTCTTGGTCATTTTTTTTTTTTGATTCTTAATTCAGTTAATACAGTACTTCTTGTGTATGAACCTTTTTGTGTACATTACTTCAGTGGGTCTTAGAACACTTTTCAAGAATTAGAATCCCCTTCAAACAAGTTCCAATTGTTCAGTGATGAAGAGAGCCATCTACACTCAGAGAGAGGCCTGTGGAAACTGAGAGTGGACCACAACATAGCATTTTCATGCTTTCTGTTGATGCTTGCTTGCATTTTGTTTTCCTTCTCAGGTTTTTTTTTTCTTTCTATATCCATTTTTTCTTGTGCAGCAAGATAACTGTATACATTCGTATACATATATTAGATTTATCATATATTTTAACATATTTAACATATATTAGACTACCTGCCATCTAGGGGAGGGGATGGGGGGAAAGAGGGAAAAAATTGGAACAGAAAGTTTTGCAAAAATCATTGTTGAAAAATTACCCATGCATATGTTTTGTAAATAAAAAGCTTTAATAAAAAGGAAAAAAAAAGAATTAGAATCCCCATTTTGTTTTTCAATGAGCAAATTTAGGATCAGATGGCTTTCCTTGCTAAAGGTCATACATATGCATCAAGTAAAAAACACAGAGCAGGTATTTGAATCAAAACCTACCTGACTGAAAATCCAGTGCTCTCACTCTGATACTAGTGTGGTTAATGGAATGGATGTTATAGTTAACTGGGTTGCCATAGCATATATAAATTATTTACTTTTAAAGAAATATGCATTATGAAGAATTATAATAGTTAAAGCTTATTCATCTCTGAATTAAAGTAAGCTGGAGACACTTTGTCAGGTAAATTCAAAGTTTATCAGATCCACTTAACTAAAAAGTTTACTAATACAAACCTGGCAGCAAATTACTATTCATTCTACCATTTCTCTTCCTCCAGTGTACCTCCTCAAGAAACAGCTTAAGTTCAGAGAGGTCAATTGCTAGAACTTTGGCTATCAGATAGACTTTTTTTTTTTTGACAGAAAAATTCATGAAGACTTTATAAAGGCATTGATATCAGTAGGTATCAATAGAGGGATTATCTCAAATCAATTAAATCATAGGTTCTTTTAAAGTATATGAATTTGGGGGGCAGTTAGGTGGTGCAGTGGATAGAGCACCAGCCCTGAAGTCAGGAGGACCTGAGTTCAAATCTGGCCTCAGACACTTAACATTCCCTACCTGTGTGAGCCTGGGCAACTCACTTAACCCCAATTGCCTCAGCAAAAAAGAAAAAAAAGAAAGTATATGAATTTTTAAATGATTTGAACATTGTCTTTTATAATGCAGCATTCATTTAAAGTTTTGTTTATAACGACAATCTAAAACTACTACATCAACTGTTGTTAAAGAGGATAGTGTGGTTTAGTTTAAAAAGCACTTAAACTTTGGAAGTCAAGAGGAGGGTTCAAATCTGCTGGCCTTTGTAGCCCTGTGACTATGGGCATATTAATTAGACTCATTGGGCCTCAATTATAAAATTAGGGTGCTATACTATATTGTCTCCAGTCCTTTCCAATTAGTTTTGTAAATATAGATCTTGAAGTGTAGGAAAAACTTGTCTCTTGATCCTTAAGATTCAAACATTAGTTAAAAGATTAGAAACTTTTGCTAGTTATTTACCATTTAAATTCTACAAAATTGCAAATTAATGTCTCATTCCATGAATGAATAAAATTTAGTTATAATTGGATCTACAGATATCATTATTTAATAAATTAACATGTCATTTTACTTTTCTCCTTTGTCCTGTAGGTGCAGCAGTTGCTGGCATTTATAGAGTAGCAGGGAAAAACATGGCTCCTTTGGAAGCATTGGTATTAGGGGTTGGACAAACTGTACTGACATTAATCATCTCTTTTTCAAGGATCCTTGCAACACTTTGAACTTTTTATTGTTATAAGGAAATGCACGTGCAGATTCCCAGAAAGTAGTTCCAGTGGCAAATGGATACGAAATTGTTTAAGAATGTGAACTGTGCCCTTCCCGTCTAGAGGCCTTGAGCTGTGGGAGAAGACTGCCCTCTAGTGTCCAAATTGTGGCACTACTTACTGCATCGCACCTTATGTGCCTCTGTCCCAGGCAAGGTGCAGCTGTTCCATTGGATGTGAAGGAAGCTACAAGAAAACAGCACCTTGTTTAGCTGCCAATCAGGGTAACATGGGTGATGATCATTATTCTTAACAGTGTTGTGATAAAGTACAGGGACATTTCTGAAGAACTGATATGTGCCAAACTTGATTTTTTTTTTTAAACATTGATCATATGGATGATTTCCAAGTGTAGAAGTAGGATTGCTGTGAACACATTTCATATGAATTCAGGTAAAATAGTAAAATTAACTTTTCTAATGCTAAATCCCAGTAAGAATGCTGAATACCCATTCAGAATGGGTACATGTTACTTGATTTTTAATGTTGGCTATTACAGAGATGTAGGGATCTAGTGTAATTGTCTAGGAATAATTGTGATTTGCTTTACTTTATGTGAAAAAATATTTCATGGAAAGCTCTAAACTACTTTGAAGACTTATAAAGTAGGTCTGTGTGATATGGTTTTCATTATCTGAAATCTCTTTTAATGGTTTTCCCTCACCCCCCAAAAAAATATATATATACATATATGTATCCTATTCATTTATATCCAGAAGTCAGAAACTTTGTTAGTCAGACATGGATTATAGTTTCTGTATGCACAAAAAATAAAATTTGAACTATTTCTTATAAATTTTGTAAAAAAAAATCTGAAATGCATGTTGCATACCTTAACCCTTCTAAAGAAAGTATTTGCTGTGTATCTCATAGGAAAGCTTTTCTTTCCTAATATTGCAGTGGGATTACACTATTTGTTGCAGTTAAATCTTGATTTTTGACAATATTTCAAAAGTTTTACATTCAGAAGCATTAGCTGTAAAATGTGGCCTAAATTAGGCAGAGAGGGGAAAAAAGACCTTGTTGTAGATGACTAAAACTATAGATGTGTGTATGAGGGGAGAATCATGTTTGGACTATGTGATAGCATTATAATTCTGCTGAATACAATATCTGAAATATAGTTTATCAATACTATAATTGAAAATTGTATGATTTCTGTCTGCTTAATCCATTGAATTGAGCTTGTACTTTCAGTATAATTGTCAGGTGTTTTAAGATTTGTTTTTTCAAGTTCAAGGATTAAGGTGGTATGCATGTGAAACATGTCTTTAGTATTAAACAAGGGGCTTTATAATTTAAGTTATTGTTTATAGGGGGTTAGAAAATAAGGAAAATGGGAAGATGACAGAACTTAAATCTGCCTCCTACTGAAATATTCTGTAATATTTATACTTTATAGATGACTGATAATTTGTGCTAATGGGAAGAGAGGTAAATTGCAGAAGATACAAAAAAAAAGTAGGCAATCTTCCACATTATTTATGCACCACAGTCTAGCCATAATGTAGTTCAAATTGGTGTTAAACTTACTACAAATTTCATATGACTGAAAAAATATTCTTCATTCTATCCTTCCTTAAAATCCAAGTTATCAAAAATCTTAACAGAAGGAAAATAAAAATAGAAATTTAATACTTTATGTGAACATAAGAGTTGGTGGGGTAGAACTGTCTTAACTCTGTTGTTTAGGAATATGTAGAAATGGAACATATGAGTTTGACCTATAAATAGAAATATTTAAGCATAATAGTAAATGTAAATTTATTTTAATAGATTATTAGAAATATAAAAGAATTTATTGATCATCTAGACAAATCCCGATTATTACAGATGAAAAAATAAAGTGACTTGTTCTTGGTTGTAATTATCATTAGTGATAAAGCCAGAATGAACCCAGGTCTCTGGGCCCACAATCCAGTGTCCTCTGCTGCCTCCTCTTATATTCTCTTAATTATAGAGATGTGTTCTTTTAGGCACACTAACCTAAAATAATTTTTCTAAGTCCATTAAAAAGGATTTTTCTTCTATTTAACATAGTATATATTTTCTTTGTTAGTTTAAACATTAATGAAAATTGGACCCTGTTTTTAATAGATATCACCAGTCACATTTTGAAGGTTTTTTTTTTAAATATAATACTGAAAATTAACTTGTTTTTAATGCATTTTCATTTTTAATTTAAAGGTGATCACATAATATGTTCATTAAGGGCAAATGCTCTATAATATAAAATTTAACCTAGTTGAATTTATGAAACAGACCAAAGAGGTTTTCAAATTCCTGTTTTTATTGTAGTATAAATATATAATTGGATATGTTCAGTACATAGTGTATAGGGATACTGTGGTCATCTCATTATCAAGATGTTTCCCCTCCTATTTTGTTATGTTTATTTTACTGTATCATAAGTGGTGATTTCTACTGTGATTTTGTGAAGCTTATGTTTTAATGTCTTTTTGTTTTTTAAAGTAAATAATTAGTATAAGTTTGTCAGTTATTTTAATGGCCATTTCTCTGTGGTGACAGTTTTTAGCTTAGTTTGTCTCCCATAGAGATTTTAATGTATTATATAAACAATTAAAGCTGCTATAATTGAAATGTCATTTAAAAATTGCTTCTTAAACACAGGAGCATGTTCTAGTGGATTATTTGAGTAGTGAAGCAGTTGAGTTGAATCTTTAAGAATTGCTTGAATTTAGTTTGTAATTTCAAAACATTTCCGAGATTAATAGTGGCAAGATGTTTTCATGATAGAGCAAAAACATCATTAATTTACTTGGTCTTCATTTTCTTACATTTTGTACCTTTTAAAATTTACTGTGTTTCTTTTTCCCACACCTCAGAAATCCTCCAATATAAATTGTATTTCTTGCACTTTTCACCCCCTGTTTTACAAATATTTGGGAAATCTTGTTTACTATTAAGAATATTTCCTATCTAAGCAGTTGACGAATACTGAATATTAAATCAGGTTTTTTCTGCCCCATAGAGCTCACGATATAAACTACAAATTATTTGGTTTATTATTGTCCATTAGGATGGATGACCAAGTTAACATTGAATAGTTTTAAATAACTCACCCCTTAGGAAGGTTCTTTTTAGTTTCTAATGATAAGGAAAGGACAAAGGGTTTCTAATAGTTATTCTTTTTGTATACTTTATGGCAGACACAATTTTAGTTCACTTATTTTTCTTTGCTAGCTTATTCTTCTTAGGTCCAGAACATGTAAAAAAAGAGATAGGTTACTCTATTTTAAAGTCAAAATCTACTTTTTTTAGAGTTTTCTTCATAATTTAAAGTGAGGATTAAGGAAGTTAAATAGTTTGTATAAATGGCTTCATAGAGTTGTGAGGATAAAATGAGATGATTTATATAAAGCACTTTTTTACAAAAAAAAGATACATAATTGTTGTTTTAAAATTTGAAAAGAAAAGAAATAGGATGATTCATTAATCAGTACATTCTTTTTAAAAAGGATAAATCAAGTGAAACTATAACAAGATAATTCTGAGTTCAAAAAAGATGTGGATGATATCTTGGAGCCTCACTCCTTTTTGTCTCCAAATTAGAATTTTTTTCAATTTATTCCGTATCTATATTATTTTCATTTTAAGTGAATAAGCTAGTAATTAATGGTCATTCATAATTTCCAAGAAATATCATTTGGTTTTGTTGCAACTTTTCCAGATTTCTTCACTAACTTCCTTTTTTTTTCTTTTGACATATTCCTCCCACAAGCATTTTGAGAAGAATCTATTTATTGGCATCTTTCCATTGTAACCTTTAACACCACTTTGAAGGACCCATCATTATAAGCATACACTTCTGTAGAATGCCTTCTTTTTTTTCCAGGATAGACAAATAGGGAAATAAGGGTTGTACACTGGCTGGAGTAAAAAGATGGCAAAACTAATTAATCCTCAGTCTTATCATCCCTTCAGGGTATTTCTTGTACTATTATTATCTTATCTCTGTTGCTCTCCTTCCTTTTCATTGAAGGGTACTGAATTTTTGTAAAATCACCTTAGTATATACTGCCAATTATGAAGGAAATAATGAGCAGTGAATCAGAAAGGCAGGAGCTACCTTCTTTTATTGAATTAAAGATACTTCAGTCCTAATCTTGACACTTGAAAGGAAATAGATTTTTTTTCACATACAATGTAATAAAAAAGTCCTAAAAATAAACACAATTTTGCAAATTTCTTTTATTTTGCTTTTTTGACTCATTTTATTTAAAACAGTATTTTGCTCTAAGCACAAAGAAATGACGAAAAATGTTGAGAGAACTATATCTCAAATAACTGTAACATTTAATTAATTACTATTTAACTGTGAGTGAGTAAATTCACGTTTAATATAAGGGAGTAAGAATTTAGATTGAATGAATATTAATGATAGTAGCAGTGAATCAGGCCTCAATCGTTCCCCCCCCCAAATTCTTAACTCCCTCGAAATTTAAGAGTGAAATTGGAAAAAAATTATGTGAGTAAATAAACTACTATAAAGATTTTTAAATATTTTGTACTCTTTTATAGTAAAACAAATCATGTTATTGTTTTTCGTTATGCAATACACATGCTCCTAATATATTGTATATCAATAGTTAAATTTTATTCAAGCCTTTCCAGAAAGTCAATACTAAAGACTTGGAGTGAGGTTATAGTCTTATAAACTATAAGTAATGGGAGAGATCTTAGATTATCTAGTCCTACCTTCTAATGATTTCAAATGTTACATTTCCCTTTGATGGTCTTTTTGTAGGGGATATGATATTTTTATTATTGTCAAGATTGAATACTGATACTGATTAAATTACTTGGTCTATTATCAACTTGCTATTGGGAAATGATATTTAGTTTCTGTTATGTTTCCACGATAACTTAGATATACCAATAAATTTTATATTAATTTAGTGGAAACACTTAAGTTGATTTAATGACTATAATTTTCTTTTGCTTTGAAATTAAGGAAGTCATTTCACTATTTATGTAAGTTAATACAGGTTCAACTTTTGTATTCTTTGAGGATATTATGAGAGTCAATTTTGCTGTTACTTTAAAGTCCCTTACCTGGAAATTTTGTTTTAATTTAATTATATGTTATTTCAACATATTTGCACCCTGATTTAGAAGAATATATTCTAAATAGTCCTATGACTATGTATTTTTAGGGCAAAACAAATACTGTAGGGAAGTTAGTTTTGTGAACCATTTATATATATATATGTATGTATGTATGCATACATACATATTTATAATTTTACATATTAACTCAGTACATTCTTGATGTCAAAGTGACTGCATCCTTTTCAAGGAACATGTATGTAAGTAAAATAAAGACCATGATGCTTAAGCATTGAGCTACTACTTGTAACTTACAATTATCTAAATCCCTTAATTGTTCAGCCCTTAATTTCATTATTTTGCATTTTAATTTTCTTAATTATTACTCTATACTAGTCATTTGTTTCTAATCAAATTATGATGACTTCAGTCATTGGACCTACAACAGTGTTAGTTTGAAAACACTACCGTTAAATAGGAGCATTTTTATTTTGTGTGTAACTAAAATTGTTAGTAGTCATAATCATGTGTCTTTGGAATGAAATACTTTCAAGATATCTTTGTAAAAATCAAAAATATATTGACTTCCTTAAATTAAAAAAAAAGATTTTCTTTTTAAGTTGAAAGTTTTTTGAATGATGCTTTTACAGATGGTATTTGTTTATCTTTGATAAAGTGCTATTCTAAGAAAGTGATTGTTGGGAAAAAATTTTAGAACTGGATTTTTTGTACTTGATGAATTTGTCATGTAGAATTAAAAATAACCTCCTCCATTATTAATAGCTGTGTAAACATGCATGTAATCATCATTTAACATTATTTAAGTGTTCAGAATTATATACAATATTCATTTAGTAACATGCTTGAATTCAGATTATTGTAACAGTCAATGCCAGTTTCATATTTAATCATTCTAGAAAAAAAATTAAACTTTAGTTGCAGTAAAAATCAATATATTTAATTTGCAACAGTGTAGAAGTACTAATAGGATCAGTAAAAGGCTCACTTTAAAATTGTGTTAATTCTGAGACCACTAAAGAATCATTTAGCAAATTATTGTCCTGTTTTTGGTGCTAAATGGTGTCTTAGTGCCTTCTAAGAGTTGACATATTTGCAAAGTGAATTACTGGATTCAGGACCAAGAAGGGATAATAGGACTTGCTCGAGTTACTTGTGCTTTAAGGTAGTATGATATCAAGAAATTGAATCAAATTTGTAGAGAATAAAATCCTTGACAACATGATTATTATACTACTACCAGTCTGATTTGGGGGTTATTAGTTAATTCTGCCATTGTCCATTATGTAAGGATCATGATAGTTGAGAAATACTTTGAGTTTTTGTTTTTGTTTTTGTCTTTGTGCTTTTCTCTACCAGGTTGATGTGTAATGGGGAAGAATAGCCGAGAAAATCAAATGTAGATTTTTATTTTATTCTTATTGCCAATGAAAGAATCTAGCGTGGCAGTGTTAGTTTTATATTGAACTCCTGGGGCAGACATTTTATGTAACCCGTAGAAATAAGTTTATCATCAGGGATTTATTTTGTTATAAAGATTTTTAATGTACTGTGAAGCTTAAAAATAAGGACAATAAAAGCTAGGAAGTAATCCAATGCTGTAAAAATAAATACATCTTTGGAAATACCCTATATTATGTGAAATTGGTTTTCCCCTCCAGTTAAGAATATAACTTACACTATGAGTGTATGTATACTGCATGTTTACATATACAGTTTAAATTAATTTGAACAATGGTAAAAATTTACGTTTATGATACATAACTGAAGTTGTAAATATTGTATACTATTGATTTTTAATTTTATAAAAACAATTTTTTAATTTCCCTATTCATGTATAAACCTCATTATGTATATAGTGTAATTTCTTGGACAATAAAAGTTTTGCAGTGAATTTTATGTATTTTAATTTCAGTAAACATGTTAGTATGGTCTTAGATATTCATTTTAAGTTCTTTGCACTCCCATTTTCTTCAAAGGGTAGCAATAAACATATGCAAATTATTTTGGTTATAGAAAGTTGGTCTGCAAAGACAGGTTACAGGTTCCTCTTTATTGCTTTAAAGAAAAGATGCACAATTTGTATCGCCCAGTGTCTAAACATAAGACTATTTCTGGGATCCATATATGGTACTTGTCATTTGTAATAATACACAGGGTGAATGAACTCTTTAATAACATGGACAAACAACTGTTATAAATGAATCCAGCAGTTAAATGTCATTACAGATTTATTGGATTAAAACTTTGTAATATACAGTATTTTAATAAACTTTGGGTATTCAATTTCATGCACTTATAAATAAACCTGTCTTTAAAAGCCTTATTTAATGCTTCTGTTTTCGTGGTGGTAAAGGGAAGGGAGCAAAATTTTAGTTGGAAATAATACAATTGAGCTTCATTTTTCTGTCCCTGCTATTTTCTGAGTTTTATAGAATAAGACATTTTGATTGTGTTGATAACATAAGAAGAAGTAGGGGTAGTTATGATATATCTTAGCGCTAAGTAAAATTATAAAGTAGGCCAAACTGATGTTTACCTAAGGATTTCATTAAACATACTACATGATTAAAGATTTCTACAGCACTGGAGGCTTTGTTACCTTGTGGTTGTTTAGTCCATTCCAGTTGTGTCCAACTCTTCATGATACTATTTGGGGTTTTCTTGACAAAGATACTGGAGTGATTTGCCATTTTCTTCACATTTTACCTATGAGGAAATTGAGGCAAACAGGGTTCAGTAACTTCCCCAATGTCACAACTAATAAGTATTTGAGGCCAGATTTTAATTCAGGACTCTATACAGCACTCCATCCACTGTACCACCTAGCTGCCCTACATTGTTAGCCAGCCCTAAAAGTAAAATGGCTATGTTATACCCCGCCAAAAAAAAAAAAAAAAAAAAAAAAAAAAAAAACAACTGAGTTTCAGATAAGGAATGCAAAATCAATTCAATAGTTTATCATGTAAGAAATGTTTGTATATTGGAATGATTCCTGTATACAGATTGTAGCTAAGTATAAGACTATTGAAATAGACTAGAATTTGATAATATTTTTATTTACATTCTGGAAATGCTTTTTTTTTCTTCATGTATGCATATAAGTTTTATATCTATATGTGTGTATTTTTTAAAGTAGGCTTTCAAAATGTAGAATATATTTTAGGTGTCTAGAATTGGAAAGGATATTAGAAGACACTCATATTTTGTCAGTTATTAAACATCTCTCTTACTTGACCAAGTAAGGATAGAGCCAGGATTACAACCCATTTCTCCTGATCAGCCTAGTGCTAATTTCCTCTAAGAAATGATACTGTTTCTTAACTCAGATTCAGAATTTATAGAAAGCTCTTCATCAAAATTGTCATTCAGTATGGATTCACTGATAGTAGATGAAGCCTTTATTAGGTAATTTTAGATTAAATTGAATTTTAAAAAAGCATTTGAAAAAAAAAGTATTCAATATTGTCATCTAAAATATTGAAACAGCTTTTAAGTTTCACTTGGAGTCTTGCTTCTTCTTTGTTCCTCCTAAAATAAATAAAAACAGCAAATCAGTCATCACGTGGAATTCATTGCACATGGTATGAATGTGGAAGAGTGGATTAGTTAGGTGTATATGCAATGACATTACAGTTTGGTGTGTAGAAAAGAAGATAGATGGGAGGGTATTGACAGTCAAAAGTGAAAAGATAGGGGAAAACCAAAAGATAGAGGACAGAAGTTAAAGAAAGCAAAAAGGAGGGATGAGTATGGACAGAAAAAGTCTACTTAGAGGCATTAAAATGGAAAATAAAGGTCAGAGGATCATAGATTTAGAATTGGAAGAAGTGTTAGAAACATTGAAAGGAATGGATCTGAAGTTATTTTATAATTGTAAAGTGTATTCTCCAGGTCAGAAAGCTAAAGTTCATTGGAATGAAATGGACCTTTGAGACTAGTTAATTTCATCACTTCTTACAGATGAAACATTTTTAGAGTAGGGTATGGTCAATAGAATCAGGATTTGAAACCAGGTCCTCTGATTGTCATGTGTTCTTTCTATTACACCATGTTGCTGTAAGGGGGAAAAGAGATGATGAGGTAATGGATGTATAATTACATGTTTTCTAGGTTGTTTTTGATACTAGATACTGACATTATTACACACTTGAAACTTAGGTTTATCCAACTGAAGGAAGGTGTCCAGTGCTCTCAAGCATGTTTCACAGAATCTAATAATTGTTTGAGACTTTAAAGACTATTTGTACAACTCCTACCTGACCAAGAATCCCTTAAATATTCCCACAAAGTGGTTGTTTAACCTTTGATTTAAAACCTTTAAGGTGCAAGAATTCACTGTTTTCTAAGGCAACTATTCCATTTTTGGAATCTGGTAACTACTTTTGTTCTGTTGTTCAATCATGTCTGACACAATGACTCTGTGGGCCATGGTACTCCAAAATTGTCTGGAATTTTCTTGGCAAAGATACTGGAATGAGTTACAGTTTCCTTAAACCAGAAATTAAGTGACTTGCCCAGATTCATGTAGATAGTGTCTGAGGCCTGATTTGAACTTGGGTCTTTATGATTCCAGGCTCAACACTATCCACTGAGCCACCTAACTACCCACTTTACAAGACAGTGAACCTAAATTTCTCTCTTCTAGAGCTTCTTCCCACTGCTTCTCATAGAGTTATTTGGAAATATGTTTTGGTAGTGTACAGCTTGAGGATAAATGGGAAAACATGGATGTCAACAAGAGGTACATTAAATTTTTACCAGGCACTGAAATGTACTTTTAAGAAGCATGTATTAATTTACTTTTCTCTTAGTGTATTTTTCAGTCGATTCTACTGGTGTGTCTAACCCACTGAAAGTGTACTTGATCCATACACAATTAAAAAATATTCTAACTAAAAAAATTGATGATCTGCTGAGAATTGCATTCAGGTTTTGCTTTTATCTCTTACGAGATGATTTAATCATCTATAAATTTGGGATAGATTCTTTCTTGGTGGAACAAATTACTAGTGGAAGTATTTCAATCATGCAATTGGCAAACATTTAAGTTACTAGGTGCTGGGCACTGGTAAACAAAAAAAAATGGAAATCTTAAGGTTACTTTCTATGGGGAGACAAGATGTACATACAGATATATATATATATATATACACACAAACAAATGAAGCATAATTTTGAGAGAGAAACTAGAGTAAGACTTCTTGCAGATGATGATGATTGAGCTAAATTTTGAAGGAAGCTAGGAATTTTAAGAGGTAGAGGTAAGGAAGGAGTACATTCTAGGTAAAGGAGTTAGCCAGTTTAAAGGAATAGAATCTAAGCTGAATAATTTGCACTTTGTTTTAATGATTTGGGGAGCAGGGACATTAGTGAAAATAGCAGTGGACTTGGAATCAGGAAAACCTGGGTTAAAATCCCATTTCTTGACACTATTGTGATCGATGGATAAGTGACTTCCCTTATGTACCTTAGTATTCTCATCAGTAGAATGAATACATTGATAGCTAGATACCTACTTTACAAGGTCATTGTGAATGGAGATAATGCATGAAAAAATCAAAAATTAAAATGTCAAATGTCATTATTACCACTGTAAGGGACAAATATTTCTGCATATTCTCTTAATCCTGAGAACAGATAAAAAAGAATTCTTTGTGACTGAGGAAAGTATTTTATTTCCCTACATTGACAAATCTTGAAAGGAAAATATATCAATCATTTTTCTCTCTGAATTGTTCCCAATTCAATATATGGTTAAAAGTTGTGAACCAAATTCAAAGTAAGAAATGTAGACTATATCAACCATATGAAAGAACATATAAAAGACAATAACCAAGATCAATTAACCCTAAGGTATTTAACATATCCATAAAATTAGCAAAAAAAAGGTGTTAGAAGAAATTAGACGCATCAAACCAGTCATATATTTTTACTCAGTAAAGGAAATTTGAAACAGACTGCTTTTTAAAATTGGTTCTAAAATGTTCTTTTTCATAAATCCAGTAATCCCACTGCTGAGTTTATATCCCAGAGAAGGCCAGTGCCTTAAAGTTCCTGTATATATATACATATATATATATATATATATAAAACAACATCATTTGTAGTAGCAAAAAGATAGAATTATCTGCCTAAAGACTGAAATGTGACTGAACAAACTGTAGTATATGAATATGATGGAATATTATTGCACCATAATAAATAATTGAATTCATTGAATCATAGGGAAAACTTGTATGACTTAATGCAGAGCAAAGGAAACTATAATGTCATACAAAATAAAGACAACAAAATTAAGGTATATTACACTGATTCCAGAAGACTAAGATTAAAAATGCACTTTATGTTAAATATACATACATGCATATATATGTATTATAAGAATGAAAATTTATATGTGTTGGGGCAGCTAGGTGGCACAGTGGATAGAGCACCAGCCCTGAAGTTAGGAGGACCTGAGTTCAAATTTGGTCTCAGACACTTAACATTCCCTAGCTGTGTGACCCTGGGCAAGTCACTTAACCTCAATTGCCTCAGCAAAAAAAAATATATATATATGTGTTGTTTGATTACATAGATGGTTTTACTTATGGGAAGGAACTGTGAAAAGGTGATTTATTAAGAAGTGATTGATATGTCAAAAAAATAATTCCTTGATAAATTAAAAAATAATAAAACAGCCTTTCCTTTGCCCCTCCCTTTTTCACATGTTTCTCAGCCAGAAGTTTGTCTTTCTTAATTTTCACTGAGTTTTGGAACAAACATGCAACCTTGCCCATAAAATTAGCAATTGTTTAGGACTAAGTGATTTACAAGTTCCATTTAAAGCATGGTGTTAATTACTTATGAGATCAACTTTCCAATTCTGTTAAGATAGAATGAAGAGACACTGAATTCATTACTTGCCTCAGATAATTAATGTATGAATTTTTACCCCTACATAAAGTTCTATAGTCCAGACTGACATCGTGTAGTTAGGTTCTCCATCATCTAGCATTGCTAAGACAAAGCAGATTAACATAGATTCAAGGTCCCAAAGAAATTAGACTTTATCTTTTTTTTTTTTAAGTCTGTGGGTTAAGAATTTATATAATGAAAAAAAAATACTCCTTTCATCATCATTATCATCATCAAAAATGCATTAATAATTTAAAATTGTGTGAGAAAAGTCACCAAACTTCATGTATATTTGATCTACTCATCACACTTGGATTACATATCCCAAGAATATCCAAGACCTAAAGAAAGTCCATTTGTATATCAAAATAGTCATAGTAGCTGTTTTTGTAGCAGGAAAAAAACTGGAAGCAAAGTGAGTATTATTTAGGAAATTAGGCAATGACTAAACAAATTGTTATTATAAGAATATTCTGGATTCTTATACTATAGAAAATAACAAATATAATGAATCCAGAGAAGCCTGAAAAGATTTGCATGAACTGATGCAGAGATCAGAAGTAATAGAACAAGATATACAGCAACTGCTATTATTTGAATCACTAAAAGGCATTGTAACTCTCCCACTAAATATTGTGAACATTCTGTCCCAGACAATTGCTACTGAAACACAGTTCCTTCTACTAAGTAGAGAGTTGTGGGTCTACATATGTGCAATGCGACATAATAAACTGTTAGAAGTGGTTACTATATCTGTTGGTTTTGCCTAAATAAATTTTCTTTGCTTCAGGAGAGGGCTGAAGAGGGGAGAGGGGAAAGAGGTATTTAAGGGGAAGTAACAAAAACAAAAGACATTAATAAAGCTTTTAAAAACTTTTACATTAACTGTAATGTAATGTTAATGTAAAAATGTTTAATGTAATGTTAATAAACATTTATTCAGCACTTACTATGTGCTAAGCTTTGGGATAAGTGCTGGAAAAACAAAAGAGGTTCCTGCTTTGAGGTGCTCACAATCTAAGGCCTGCTTTTTCTGTTTGCTTGTTTTATTTAAAGATTATTTCTAAAGCTTTTTATTTTCAAAACATATGCATAGATAATTTTCAGCATTCATCCTTGCAAAACCTTGTGTTCAAAATTTTTTTCTCCCTCCTTTGCCCTCACCCCTCCCCTAGATAGCAAGCAATCCAATATATGTTAAACATGTGCAGTTCTTCTATACATATTTCCACAATTATCATGCTGCACAAGAAAAATTAGATCAAAAAGGAAAAAATGAGAAAACAAAATGCCAGTAAACAACAGCAACAAAAACTGAAAATACTATGTTGTAATCCATACTAAGCCCCCACAGATTTTAATCTGGATGCAGATGGCTCTCTCCATTATAAGACCATGAACTGGCCTGAATCATTCCACTGTTGAAAAGAGTCACATTAAGGACTGCTTCAAAAATTCTTAAGCTAAAGGATTTTTCTGTTTTTTTTTTTGGGGGGGGGTAGTGTTGTACAAAGATACTGATCAGGTTGGACTCATTGTGGGATGTGAAAGGATTTATGCAATCTGTGCATTCAACTGCCTATTGTGTTCATTGTGCCATAGAAGAGGTCATCAGTAGAATTTGGGGAGGGGGACTGCTAGATAAAGTTCTCAAAGCCTAAGGTTAAAAATAGTACTATCAAATTCCACCTTCATTCAGAGGCTGTCACCATCACTGGACTCCCTTTTTTCTGATTGCTTTTTGTAGTTTGTGTATTACATTGAGGTAAGTAGGCATTGAGGTAGATAGAGCCCTACACCTGGGGTCAGGAAGACTTGAGTTCAAACAGCCTCAGATATTTACTAGTTATGTGACTTGAGAAAGTGCCTTATTCCTTTCTACCTTTCAAAATGTATTATCTATTGATTAGAGAAATGCAAATTAAAATAACTTTAAGGTACCACTTCATACTATCAGATTGGCTAATAAGACAGAAAAGGAAAATGACAAATGTTTGAGGGGAGGTAGAAAAGTAGGGACACTAAAATGTTGTTGATGGAGTTGTGAACTAGTTCAACTAGTCTGGAGAACAATTTGGAACTTTGCCCAAAGAGGTATCAAACTGTATATACTCTTTGATCCACCAATACTTCTACTAGGTCTGAATCCCAAAGAGATCAAAAAAAGGATAGGGGGGAGTTCTTATTTGTACTATATATATACATATATACATATATGTATATATGTATATATATATATATGTATGTATGTATGGATGGATGGATGGATTGCTATTGTGCTATAAGAAGTGATAGGACAGCTGGGTAGAACAGTGCATAGAGTGCTTAGCCTGGAATCAGGAAGACTAATCTTGAGTTCAAATCTGGCCTCAGACAATTACTAGTTGTGGGATCCTGACCAAGTCACTTAACCTTGTCTGTTTCAGTTTCATCATCTGTAAAATGAGTTAGAAATGGAAATGGCAAATCCAGTATCTCTGTCAAGAAAACTCCAAATAGGGTCACAATGAGTCAGACATAACTGAAATGATTAACTAACAAGAAAAAAAGTAAGAAATAACAAGCAAGATGATTTCATAAAAACTTGGTTAGACTTATGTGGACTCAAGGTGAAGTGAAGAGGACAGGGAGAGTAGTGTACACAGTAACAACAGTATATTTTAAGGATGATTGATTGTGAAAGCCTTAGCTATTCTGATCAAGACAATGATCCAAGACAATTCCAAAGCATCCATGATGAAAAATACTATCAACATCGAGAAAGAGAACTGATGAATTCTAAGTGAAGATTGAAGCATACTCATTTCTCTTCCTGTGTTTCTTGCCTTTTATTTTTTAATTTTTTGTTTTCTGCAACATGGCTAATATGGAAATATGTTTTCACAACTTTATATGTATGATTGATGACATGTTTCTTGCCTTCTCAAGGGACAGGGGAAGAGTAGGAATGAAAGATAAAATTCAGAACTCAGAATTTTAAAAAATAATGTCAAAATTCAATTAATCAGTTTTAAAAGATATGTCAGTATTTTTTGTATTAAGGCTTATAAAGAGATGTGATGCCCTCTAGGAGTTTATAGTATAAGGTAAGATGGAATAAGATAAATAATAATCATACATAGAATTCTAGATTTTGAAAGGATCTCAATGGTCATCTAGTTCAAGCAATTTTTAAAAATGAATTATCTCTATGATATACCAGAAGAATTAACATCCTTTGCTTGAAGATTTCTAAAGAGGAAATCATTACTTGCTATGACTCTTGCAATTCACTAAAAAAAATGGTTCTCAAAGTGTGATCTTTCAACCATTTATTTCAAGGGATTCTTGAGATAAAAAATTTTCATAATAATAAGCAGTTATTTGCTTTTTAAAATATCCTTATTTTTTCAACTACTTATTTATGTAAGGCTACATTTTCTTCATATATTTCAACTGCAACCACATGTCACAAGGGATTGAGTACAGGAGCAAATGTGAAAATCAGTCTTATATTAAATCTGACATTAAACAAATTTGAAATAAAAAGGAAAGCAATGCTCATTATAGTTTTAAAATTTTTTATAGAAATATGTTAACAAATAATGGGCTTCAAAGACCCCAGCTTTTGGGATAAGTACTCACCATTCGACAAAAACTGCTGGGAAAATTGGAAACTAGTGAGGAAGAAATTAGGGCTTGACCTACACCTAACACCACATACCAAGATAAGATCTAAATGGATTCATGATTTGGATATAAAGAGTGATATTATAAGCAAATTAGAGGAACATAGTATAATTTACCTCTCAGATCTGTGGAGATGGAATAAATTTATGTCCAAAGAAGAACTGGAACTCTTAATTGAACACCAGATAGATAATTTTGACTATATTAAGTTAAAAAGTTTTGTACAAACAAAACTAATGCAGACAAGTTTAGGATGGAAGCATCAAATTGGGAAATCATCTTTACATTTAAGGATTCTGATAAAGTCCTCATTTCTAAAATATATAGAGATTTGTTTCATATTTATAAGAATTCAAGCCATTCTCCAATAGATAACTGGTCAAAGGATATGAACAGACAATTTTCAGATGATGAAATTAAAACTATTTTTAGTCATATGAAAATGTGCTCGAAATCACTATTGATCAGAGGAATATAAATTAAGACAACTCTGAGGTACCACTACACACCTGTCAGATTGGTTAAGGTGACAGGAAAAGATAATGACAAATGTTGGCAGGGATGTAGGAAAACTGGGACACTGATACATTGTTGCTGGAACTGTGAACGGATCCAAAAATTCTGGAGAGCAATTTGGAACTGTGCTCAAAAAATGATCAAACTGTGCATACCCTTTGACCCAGCAGTATTTCTATTGGGCTTATATCCCAAAGAAATCTTAAAGGAAGGAAAGGGCCCCACCTGTGCAAAAATGTTTGTGGCAGCCCTTTTTGTAGTGGCTAGAAACTGGAAGCTGAATGGATGCCCATCAATTGGAAAGTGGCTGAATAAATTATGGTATATGAATGTTATAGAATATTATTGTTCTGTAAGAAACGACCAGCAGGATGTAAGCAGGATGATTTCAGAGTGGCCTGGAGAGACTTGCATGAACTGATGCTGAGTGAAATGAGCAGAACCAAGAGATCATTATACACAGCAACGACAATACTATATGATGATCAATTCTGATGGACATGGCTCTCTTCAGCAATGAAATGTTTCAAACCAGTTCCAATTGTTCAGTGAAAAAAGCCATATACACCCAGAGAGAGGGACATGAAATGTGGACCACAACATAACACTTTCATGCTCTCTATTGGCATTTGCTTGCATTGGGTTTCCTTTCTCTGATTTTTTTTTCTTATAGATACAATTTTTCTTGCACAACAATAAGTGTGAAAATATGTATACATATATTCAATTTGTCAAGTGTTTTAACATAATTAACATGTAGTGGTTTTCCTGCCATCTAGGGGAAGGGTGGGGAGTAGGGGGGAAAATTTGTAACAGAAAGCTTTGTAAAGGTCAATGTTGAAGAATTACCCATACATATGTTTTGCAAATAAAAAGCTTTAATTTAAAAAAAAAAGATTTGAACTAAATGATCCCTCAGGGCCCTGACATATCTGATCTTTGCATGTAGACTTTCAAAGAACAAGAACAGGTGGTTGCTACTATCTGTTTTCAGCAGTGCCTAGAACGATGAATTGCATAATAAATGCATAGCATCAGAAAAAAACAAAAAAAAACAAATAATGGGTTTATTATTTTTAAATAAAATATTTAAAAATGTGTCATTTTCATTTCTAATAAGTCAATATATGTTAAAAAAAATAACCTACATAAACAAAAATTTTAAAATAATTTTTAGAGTATAAAAAGATCAGACCAAAAAGTTTGAGAATCATTGCTCTAAAATAATGGCATCATTGAGAAAATTGACTTTGGAATTATGCACAATAACTTTAAAGACATCATAGAAAAGAAGCAATATAAAGACTGCTTGAAATGGGATGAAGAACAAAGTGGGAAAGCATTAGGAACTAGGAGATTAGAAATCTGGGTTTTACAATATATAATATAGGATAGTAATGGAATACTGTTGTGCCATAAGAAATGATGAATAGGATGCTCCCAGAAAAACCTAGAAAGACTTTCATGGATGGATACAAAGTGAAATGAGCAGAATCAGGAGAACATTGTACACAGTAAGAACAATATTGACTTAGCTTTTCTCAGCAATGTAATGATCTAAGACAATTCCAAAGGACTTAAGATGAAAAATGCTATCTACCCCTAGATATAGTTGTGGGCTGTATATAGCCATCAGTTACATGTTTGGCACTTGATCTAGACAATTCTATTTTTTTTTTATTTTTTTATTTTTATTTTTATTTTTATTTTTGCTTTTTGCTGAGGCAATTGGGGTTAAGTGACTTGCCCAGGGTCACACAGCTAGGAAGTGTCTGAGACCAGATTTGAACTCAGGTCGTCCTGACTTCAGGGCTGGTGCTCTATCCACTGCGCCACCTAGCTGCCCCGATCTAGACAATTCTAGAAGACTATAAGATACAGAAGGGAGTTTGCTTACCTAGGAATTCCCCTTATCAATGAACTCAGAGGTCCAATTTCTATCCATGAAATACTGTACTAAAAATTATATACATTACAAAAATTATATGAAAATATAAATTTAAATAGAATGAAATAAAGATAAAATAATACTTAATCTTAGAATAAATAGGGGGTCCCTGAAATTTGAGCAGGGAAATAATATTGTCAATTCTGTGCTTTAAGAAAACCACTTTGACATCTGTATGGAAGACTAAATTGTAGAGGAGAGATTGGTGGTGGAGGCAAGAAAACCAATTAGGAGGCTACTGAAATAGCCCAAGTGAGAAAAGTGATGAAGGCCTAAAAATGTGGTGGCTGCGTGAGCACAGAGAAAGAGCGAATGTGAGAGTAGTAAGGGTAGAACTGACAAGATTTGGCAACTAATGTGATGTGTAGATGTGGGCTGAAGAAAAATAAAGACTTGAAGGTAACACTAAGATCTGAAAACTTTGGTGACTATAAGAGTGGTGGTGGCCTAGATAGTAATAAGGAAATTTGGAAGATGGGTCGATTTTTTTGTAGAGAAAGATAATGTAATAATATCTACAGTCCATCCATACCTACTTCTCCTATGTGGCTCCTTTTTTGTCCCCCATGAAAATGGAAGAAGCTGAGGTTCTTAGCAATAATTAAAAGCAGAGCAAGAATCATGCAGAGGCAAACCATTCCTGCTGAAACCTCAAGTAAACTTGGAAAATTGGATGAGACTAGGATGAAGTGTAACTTTCCCAATGGCACTTGCTACAGTTCCTGTGGGTATCAGTTTAATTTTAGTTACAATTGCCCTAAGGGGTTAAAACATCTCAGAAGGTTTGAAGTTTGCATAGAAGAGGGAAAGGGCATAAAAGAGGATTTTTGAAGGAAAAAGAAAGATGTGGCTGTTTTTGGAGGCAACTGACTATCACAGCAAGGATAAGATGAAAACTACATTCCTAATTTTTTACTGGTGGAACAGACACCACTTGAAGTCTGGGAAAGTGCCTTTGAGGTGACTTTGGAGCCATTGGACCTAAATGATCATATTTATCCTTTCCATTTCTAAGTGTATGATCATGATGCTATGACATGATGAGGACAATTGTGGCAATGAGATTAATGTTGAATAAGTAAAATAGTAAAAGAAAAAAAGGCAAGAGTCTAAATGGGCAATGAAGGTATAATTTAGGAGATCTTCAAAGAAGAGTTTATTAAAAACCTAAAAGGGGAAAATCAAGTGACTGTGTCTGAAGAGTATTTCTATTGCTTAAAATCTGAATAGATTGCAAAAAATTACAGAGGATAATTACAGCAGCTCATTTTGGCAAATCTGAATCGGTACTCAAGTTAAAAAGGTGATGATGTTGATTTAAAGATACATAGAGCTAAAGAGGAAGGGCATTCAAATTATTATGAGTAGATTTTTATATTATATTTCCGGGGCATTACCCTAAGTCCAGGATAGAGTTATCAAATATTATAGTCTGCAATATTCCTGATTGTGTCCCAAACCAGATTAAAATATAATTGGGAAAAATTTAATAAAGTAAATAAAATATAATATATGGATAATGTTAATTAGTGGTTAAGTCGATATGTATGATTTAATGGCCCTGTTTCTTTCTGAGTTTGACACAACTATTCTAATAGAACAAGGGGAGCCACAGGAGAACTTGGGGGAATGGAAAGTGAGAATGAAAAAAAAGCTTCCTTGAAGCATTTCTGTCTCTCAAACTATAGGTTTCATTTAATTCTTGTTACTAAACTATGTATTGATATAACTCTAATCATAAAACTCATTGTTATGGGCTTTTTCCCTCAAGAGTGGAGAAGAATATCCTGCCCACTATAAGGGTTAGAATTAAGAAAGCAGTAATGTTTTAGCCTTTTTCAGTCTTCTTTGAGCTTTGAGTCACTTAGGACATTTCTGGATTTTAGCTTAGAGAAGGAATGTGGAAGATGCTAACTCCATTTCGGGAAAAGACTCCGCAAAGATACAAGACAAGTTGGCAGTCTCCATTATGTCCCCATCTCCAGCTTGTTACACCAGAAACTATGAGGAATTTCCTTTTGAGTGAGAGCTAGAACTCTCTCTTGGTTGAGCTGAATTATCTCACTCCCAGGAGGCTCCTTTACTCTGTATTATTTAGTATTATTTAGTATAGATCCTCTTATATAGACCTTCTCTGATTTGTTTTATTATGATTTGGATAAATGGATTTCTTTGCTTATATACTATGTGTATATATTCAGAGCTGGCATTTGATGGGAAAGAGATTAAGTCTTGCATTTAAAGCTTGAAGTCCTGTTTCTTCCCAATAATGATATACTAATCAGAAGATATATTGACCCAATCAACTGACAAGTCTGCCTCCCTTTGAGTCACACAATAGCACTCCCTGATACACATGGGATAGTGAATTGAACATTCTCTAGGCTCACAATTTTGTGATGTGATCTGCAAAGCATTACAATGCCTAGAATACTAGGCTGAGTCTGGGAAGAACAAGAATCTCTCATACTATCCTTGGGTATGATAAATTTTTGAGTTTCTTTGGGCCCTTCTGGCCTTGAATTTTAAAAAGGAAGATAGAAACACACTCCAGGCTGTTGAAGGAAAAGATTCTGGGAAGAATCTGATGTGAAAGGACCAGGCAGTGGCCTATTATGTTCCTGGTCCCATCTAGCTACTTTAAAGACTTTAAGGGATCTCCAAGATGAGTTACCTCTATTCCAATGGAGATCTCTTTCACTCTGGTATATATTCTTTTATGTATACATCCTTGGACTTCTGTTTTGCACTAGATGTTGAGTTAAGTTAAATCCTAGCACCATAGCTTTACACCTGGATGGACCATCAGAGGTCAACTAGACCAGTTCTCTTCTTTCTTGAATCCTGGCCCTATGTCCCAAACTTCAGTTTCCTAAAGACAAAATAGAAGGAATAGGATGAAGTGATGTCCAAAATTCCTTCCATTTCTTTTTTCTTTTTAAATACATGATTCTCGAAATAGGTGTCAAAATGATTATGTATCTTAAGTAATTTCTTTGCAGAGTGCCAATTTGCCACTAGATGGCACAGTAGATCTTTCTTTTAAAAAAAAAATTCTATTCCTCCCCCACCAACATTTTTTTTTTGATTTGAATATTTTTCATAGCCTGAAAACTCAGTTTGTACTTTCATATCACACTGTCCCTAGTAGAAGAATGTGTTGACAGAAGTGCACACACTATAAAGAAATAAAACTAAATCAGTAAATCAGGAGCAGCTTGTAAATACAAGGGTTACTAACTTTCCAAAGAGCTTGAATTGTAACCTGCTACTGTATGTCTTTAATTGGTAGGTATTCTTTAGGGGCATTTCAGAGGGAAATATTCATATTCTATAAGGATACTGTAGCATTTCTGTATTAGATATGTTAAAAGAGATTCACTGGTATGATAGAAATATGGCTAGGCTAGAAATTTATTTTCTAGATTCAGTTCAATGACTGTGACTTTGGACAAAGTTTATTTCACCTTTCTTGGCCTCTATTTTTTTAATTCTACAAAATTAATAAATTGGTCTTCTAGCTTAACAGAAAGAGGAATGAATTTGAAATAAAAAAACCTGGGTTTAGATCTCTAATTTACCAACATAACTTTACGGAACTCTGTTTTCTCATGTATAAAATGAAGAGTTTGGATTAAATGATCTTTAATGTCTCTTTCCCCAATAAATCTAAGTGTAAATGATCTTTCAAATAGTTTTTTTTAATTAAGTTCCTTTAAAAGAAAGTTGTGTTTTTTGTTTTTTTACCCTGAAGGATTGGGAAACAATAAAATTTTTAAATTGATTACTATATTTCAATATAATGGTTTCCTTTGTAATGCTATGTGTCTTTTTTATTATTATTATTTTGTTTGTTTAAAAACTTTCTTATGAGAAAGGTTCCACTGGCTTTACCAGACTGCCAAAGGGGTTCAGGACATGTAGAAAGCTTAAGAACCCCTTTTCAAAATGTTATCATTCTATTCTCACAAATGTGGTAATTTTTTTTTTTTTACTATCATTATTATTTTAGTGTACAAGTTTTGGAAACAAATCACAAAAGTGATAATTTGCATTTATGCTGACCTATTTCAGCACACAGTCAAGACATCTTCTTTGCTATCTATATTTGTCATCACTTAAAAGGAAGTAGAGCATTCTACCTTAATACTATCTGGCCCATCAGTGTACCTAGTGACATTATGTGATGGCTCTTGGCACTTTCAAATATGGTCTTTTAGGAGTCAGGGCCAGAGTCTTTCTTAAATGTGCACAGTGAAGCTCATTCCTAAAGAGGGTTTACTTCAAATTTAAATAGGCCCCTGGAATTTTATATCTTTGGGGTCATTCTCACTGATGGAATTTTCCTTTTAAAAAAACTTTGTAAAAATAAAAAAAAATATGCATCAGTGGAAAAGGGCCTAGAGACAAAGAGAAAAGAGAATGAATAAATTTGCTCAGCAAGCAAATTCCCTGCATTCCTTAAACCAATATGTACAAGCTCAGGAAGCCAAACCAGCCAACATAAATCAAATCTCTTGAAAGATAATTGTAACTTGCCTATCAGTTGAGCACATGGTCACCACTCATTTCAGGTGCTATTGCCAGTGAGCTCCCCTTCTTCGTTTATTGTCTTGCACAAAAGCCAGCTATAGTCCAATCACAAGAGAAGACGGTTTGATCTCCTTTTAAATCGCAAAGGGCATGACTTTTAATCTTGGCAAAATTCAGAAAATGCAGAGTGTTACAGCTGTGGAAATAAGCACCAATCCATGAACTGCAAAAAAATAAATGAAGGCCAAACTGAGAATTGGTATTTGACCCCAAAGAACTGGCCTACATTTAATTTTTCCTTCTTCTTTTCACTCATTCAACAAACAATTTTTAAAGTACTTTCTGTGTTTAGAGGGTACTACTGTGCTTGGGGAAGAAAAATTTTCTCACGTTGTCCTTGTAGATGTAGAGAGATATAGGATAGAAGATTCAGAATTCAGAATTCAGAACTGGTTAAAAAATTAAATCCAAAAGAGTAGCTATCAAGGGATCAGATGTCAACTTGGTAAAAGTCTCTGTTGGAGTATTCCAAGGGATCTATTCCATTTAACATTTTTCCCAATGATTTTGATAAAGGCATAGATGATATGTTCATAAAATTTGCAGATGACACAAAAGTAGGGAAAATGGATAATAATGAAAAAAGAAAACATTTATGTAACATTTAAAGTTTTGCAAAATAATTTTACAGATATTTTTTGTACACACCAACTATGAGATGGCTCTTATTATTATCTTCAAGTAAAGAAACTGAGGCTGGGATAAGTTAGGTAACTTGATCAGGGTCACATGGCTAATAAGAGTCTGAGGCTAAATGTGATAATGTTTTGGATGACAGTGTCAAGATCCAAAAAAGATCTTCAAAGGCTAAAATATAGAACTTACTCTAACAAGATGAAATTTTTATGGGAACAAATACTCTTTATCCACTAAAGTCCTACTCTGATACTTCATATTAAATTATGTGTGATTCCAAGATCTTGAGAGCTATGCCAGCAGAAACTCTCCAAGAATCCCACATGATGGAAAAACCTGCTATCTGAGGACTAGGGTCACTAAATTCAGAGAAGCTCATTATCAGGTTAGTCAGAGTTTAATTAATCTTAAACTAAAGAACCCCTCAATAGATTGTCTCACAATCTAATTAAATAGCAGATGAATTGGAATCTACACTGTTGTAGAAAATAGTTATAATGAAAAATTACATGAATTATCTACTATCAAAATGGAAGTTTTCTTTGGGCCTTGAAATCATCTTTACAAGTATAAGATGTATATTATATTGTTATATATTATTGTTTTCAGTTGTCATGTCTGACTCTTCATCACCTCATTTAGTGTTTTCTTGGTAAAGATACTGGAATGGTTTGCAGATTTCCTTCTCCTAGTTCATTTTTCAGATGAGAAAACTGAGGCAAACCAGGTAAAGTTACTTGCCCAGAGCCACACAGCTAGTGAATGAAGACAGATTTAAACTTGGGGAGAATCTTTCTGACTCTAGGCCCAGCATTTTATGCACTGTGTCATCTAGTTGCCTCCTGGCTAGATATTAGTTTATTTGAAAAAAAAAATCAATGAATTGATAGTACAATATTATAGTCAAACCCTCCCCCCCCCCAAAAAAAAAAAAAACTGATTGGATCTTTGGCCATATAAATAGATTAACAGTGTGTAGAATGAAGAAGGTGATAGACCCATTGCTCTCTGCTTGTGTCGGACCAAACCTTAAAAAGAATGTTCTTTGGGGGTACCACATTTTGGGAATGACATTAATAAATTACAGGGTATCCCCCAAAAGGGGTATTTAGGATAATGGCGGGGACTATAAGCTCATGTTAAGGAAGAATGATGAAGGAAGTGGGGATATTGGGCCTGAGAAAAGGTGACTTGAAGACCGCTCTCATGTTTTCTCCAAGTACAGGAAAGATCATCATGTAGAAACCAAGAATTGACTTGTTCTTGGTTGCAGAAGGTAGAACTATGAGCAATATGTATAAGTTATGCAAATGTAGAAGCAAAAGGGAAAAAAAAATCCCAAAGGCAAATGCTATCTGATAGTAAAATAGGCTTTTTTTTTTTTAACAGATGTGTATGTGTGTGTGTGGAATTCATTTGATGAATTCAAGTGTATTATATAATTCATACCTAGAAAGATGACTCTCTAAAACTTTGGATTGTAAAACATTGCCCATCTGCTTTAGAAGAAGTTTCCTCACTGGAATTTTCTTACATCATTGTAAGCCAAACCAAATCCCACATTTAAAGAACATTTTAAAGCATGCAAAACACTTTTCTTGCCACAACTCTGTTGGAAATATTATTATCCCCCATTTTACAAATGTGGAAACTGAGACCCAAGTATACTGTGACAAAGTCAAAGAACAAGTGTCAGAAAAAAAGACTTGAACTTAAATCTTTATGGCAATGTGATGTCATAAAAGTAGCCTGGATTTAGAACAGAGCACCTTGATTTGAGTGCCAACTCAATCATTATAATGTGAGACAAGTACTTTCATTTCTCTGGTCTTCATTTATGATAATCTATAAATCTGCTAAAAAGGTAACTAGGCTAAAGTCATATAGTTGTGACTATTTTGTTTGTTGGATTTTTGACCTTGGAAAAGAGAAAGGTAGCAGAGGTAAATGGGGGCAGGAAATCTGGAAATCTTTTTTAGGGAAGATTGGAGCTCATTTGTAGAAGTTCTTGAAAAGCAATAGTATGACTTCAATTTTGGGGGGGAGGGAGGCAGTTAATGGGGAGTCTATGAAACTTCTTCATCAAGGGAGTGATGTGACCTCATTAGTCACATTTTTTAATTATGATGAGGACATATTTGAAGGAATTGTTCCTTAAGCAATGAGTTAGGATAGCTAGCCTCTGTGATTCATTCCAGCTCTTGAGTTTTTATGATTCTGAGATATCAACTTTAAATAAAATAACTATCCTTTCCTTAAGAAATATTACGTGTGATTCAGTATAACCAACAATTCAGGCAGGCAGTGTGATGCTATAAACATAGCCTGGATTTATAATCAGAGCACTTTGGAGTACCTCAGTCATTGTTATATGAGACAAATCATATAATTTCTCTATGAATCTATGAATCCCACAACCCAAAAAAGGTGTAGGTTAAGCTCATTATAGTTGTGATTATTCTGCTTGTTTTGGCCTTGGGAAATAGAGAAAGGTGGAGGTGAGAGATAAGAGCTTTGATAAATGTAGGTGTGGCCCATGCAAATTTGGAATGAAGGTAGAATTTTGTCAGATTTAATATATTTTGGAAAGGATCTGAAGAATTTACCTGCTAAGCCAGGCAGATCTGTGACAGTGGAATTCTCTTCTCAGGTTACTGCCTTATCCCTGAGACTAAGTCAAGGCCCAAATTATACCCTTCAGTTTCTGTTCCCATAAATGGGAAAAAAAAATTATCTTTTTTTCCTCTTTCCCTTAAAGGAAATTTGTGAATACGAATGAGAGCTATTATCCTTAGAGACTTTTCTGGATGAGGATGGATTTGGCTGCATTGTTAGTTACTCTGTCAAACAAGCAACAAAGTAAACTGAGTGTCTACTGTATTTGTTGTTCTTGTCTTTGCCCATTTCCAAATTTGCTATCATTTGAGCTTTAATTATCCTACTAAGGGAACTAAAGAATAAAAAAAAAAAAAGCCAAGTCTAGACAATAAGTACAGGTTTCTTTGTTTATACCATCCGTTGTCTGCATTTGCAAAAATATCCAAGGAAAGCAATGTTCAGGCCCCAATATCAGTAGAATTGGAATAATTGGCATCTTCCCATAATTGTATAGCACTTTTACTTTCAAAGCTTTTTCTAATCTATAATCTCACTTTATCCTACCAACCAGATAGCTACTCTCATTCTTGGTTTAAATTAAAATGCCTGTTATCAAAGTTATTCATTTGGTAAGACAAAGGCCCTTTCTGAAATGCAGACTATGTGCAGACTATGTTTTTGGTCAGGGGCCAGTAAAGCTTTCTGGCAAACTGAAAATGGCCTCTGGAGTCTGTTTGGCTGCAAGTAGGTATTGCCCAGGGGGTTCCGATGTTCAGTCTGAGACCAGGGCACATCCCTGGTGTACCCAAATTCCCAAAGTGCACACTCACTCTTTCTTGCAGAAACGGGCAGCTTC
>JAJPUD010001663.1:325446-352946 GCA_023553655.1 Myrmecobius fasciatus | reverse complement strand
TTCAGGATTTATATCAATAAACAAAAAGCATTTTCTTCACTTAATAAATGTAAACAAATGTTTCAAAATTTATGGATTTGTGAAATGATAGATGAATAGAATTTTAAGGTAAAAATGCAATCAGAGATTATTTATCTAGTCTAAGCCCAGCTCCAAAATAAAATCTGTTATCAGTCTCTCCACCAAATGACTATTCAGTTTTTGGCAACTATATGACTCCTTAGATAAAGCACTGGGTCTCAAATTAGAAAGTTGTCGATAATGTTGAGCTATTTTAGTCATGTCTGACTCTTTGTAACCCTATTTGGGATTTTCTTGGCAAAGATACTGGACTGATTTGCCATTTCCTTTTCTAGCTCATTTTTATATATAAGGAAACTGAGGCAATCAGGATTAAATAACTTGTTCCGAGTCAAACAACAAGTATCTGAGACCATATTTGAACTTAGGTTTTCTGACTCAAGGACTTGACTTCTGACTGTCCCAATTCAGAAAGACCTGAGTTTAAATTTGGTCTCAAACACTTATGACTTATGTGATTTGGGGCAAGTCTCTTAATCTGTCTGCCTCAGTTTTCTTAAATATAAAATGGGGACAATAATAACACCTAACTCCCAGGGTTATTGTGAGGATCAAGTGAGATAAATTTTATTTTATTTTTTTTGACCCACCTTATCTCTTATCACTCCTCTTCCCTTCTCTCAGTAGTATTTTTTTTAACCCACCCTGCTTACTACCTTATCTTCTATCAACCCTTCCCCTCTTCTCTTACCTTTTTTACTAGTGTTTCTGCCCTTCCTTCTGTTCAGCCCTTCCCTTTTCTTTCCTCTTTCTCCTTCTACTTCTTCATAGAGTTAAATAAATTTCTCTACCCAATTGAAGGATTAAGTTATTCTCTCTTAGAGCCAAAACTGATGAGATTAAACTTCAGACAATGCTTGTCCCCCTCCCTTCTTCCCTTGATTGTAACAGGTCTTTTGTTCTTCATGTGATCTAATTTGTCTCATTATACCTCCCCTTTCCTCTTCTTCCAGTACAGATCTTTTTCCACACCTTAATGTCTTTTTCTTTGATGTCATCATATCAGGGACCATTCACAGCCACACCCTCTATCCATGTGATGGCCCTCCTCGGTCTGCCCTAGTAATAGATACAGTTCTCAAGCGTTACATATATTGTTTTCCCATCTAGGATGTAAGCAGTTTAACCTTTAAATAATAAATATTTTCCCCATGTTTATCTTTCTATGATTCTCTTGAGTCCTGTGTTTGTAGAGTAAGTTTTTTGCTTAGTACCGGTTTTTTCAATGGAAATAACTGAAAGTCTCTTACTTCATTGAAGATCCATCACCTCCCCTGAAAAATGATGCTCAATCTGGCTGGGTAGTTAATTCTTGGTTGTAACCACAAATCCTTCACCTTCTGGGATATGGTATTCTAGGCCCTCCAATCCTTTATTGCGGAAGCTGCCAGACTGTTGCTCCTTGATATTTGAATTGTTTTTGTCTGGCAAGTTGCAGTATTTTTTCCTTGAGATTGTAGTTTTGGAGTTTGCAACAATGTTCCTTGGAGTTTTCCTTGTGGGATCTCTTTCCAAAGGTGATTGATTGGTTCTTTCAGTGATTATTCTATTTCTAGGATACTGAGGAAGTTTTTCTTGAGGATCTACTGAAGAATGCTATCTTTTTTTTTTCTTTTTTTGGTCATTTTCTTCAGGGAGAGCAATAATTTTTAAATTGTCTCTTCTTAATCTAATTCCAGGTTGTCTGTTTTCCTAATTAGGTATTTCACATTTTCTTCAGTTTTTTTAATTCTTTTTAATTTGATTGATTCTTCATGCCTCATAGAATCATTAGCTTTCATTTGCCCATTCTAGTTTTTAATGTGTTATTTTTTTTCTTCATTTAGATTTTGTATCTCTTTTTCCAACTGGTTAATTCTACTTTTGAAGGTTTGTTTTCTTCAGTGGATTTTTTTTTAAGAAATTGTCTTTCTTTTCCAAGCTGTTGATTCTCTCTTGCATACCTCTCATTTCTATTCTCATTTTTTTCTTTTATCTCTCTTATTTGCCTTTTTTTTTTTTTTTTTTTGCTTTTTGCTGAGGCAATTGGGGTTAAGTGACTTGCCCAGGGTCACACAGCTAGGAAGTGTCTGAGACCAGATTTGAACTCAGGTCTTCCTGACTTCAGGGCTGGTGCTCTAACCACTGCACCACCTAGCTGCCCCTCTTATTTGCCTTTTAAAGTCTTTTTTTTTCCTGAGGCAATTGGGGTTAAGTGACTTGCCTAGGGTCACACAGCTAGGGAATGTTAAGTGTCTGAGACCAGATTTGAACTCAGGTCTTCCTGACTTCAGGTGCTCTATCCACTGCACCATCTAGCTGCCCCCTTTTAAAGTCTTTTATGAGCACTTCCCAGAAGCCTCTTTGGGCTGGAGACAAATTCATATCACTCTTTGAGATTTCCTCTGTGGATATTTTGTCCTCATCTGAATAGGTGTTTTGATCTTCCCTGACTCCATATTAGCTTTCTAAAGTCAGGTTCTTTTCAGTTTCTTTCTCATTTTCTTTCATTTTCTTTTGCTATTTCTTCTTTTTTTTATTTTTCATTTTTTTACTTTTATGGTCAAACTCTGGGGTAAAAGGGGCATTGACCCAAGCTTCTCGTGCAGCAATAAGCCTTGGCTTTCAGCACAGGGGCCCCTTGTGTTTGTAGGGGGTATCTTTGCCTGATATTTTCACAAAACAGCCTGGTTTCCTGGAGTTTGCCTCCTGAGCTGGTACTGGAGGCTGCCCCACTGAGCTGCTTCTCTACTAAGCCAGGACCAATGATCTCAGTTGTTGCTTTGCTGTGTTTAAGACCCTCTCACTGGCTTTCCTGGATTCTGTCTGAACTGGCCTGAACACCCCTCTTCACCCCAGAGAGACTGCTTTTTCTTAAAGTCCTTCCTATCTATCTTGAGCAGGAGAGTGGTTTCATTCTGTCATCTTTGTTTAGAGACTTGGTTTCATGTGGTTTTTGAGGGAAACTGGGAGAGCTTGAGCAGATTCCTGGCTTTATTCTGCCATCTTGGCTCCATCCCTGGAACCATATTTTCATTTTAAAAATGTTTATTTCCTCTCATCCTCCACTTCCTTTTCTTGAAGACTTCCAGTTAGAACCCCCCCACCACCAACTGCTAAGATATTTTTCCCATCGTGTCTCTGGATTGATTTAATTCAATCCTATTAAGTACATTTTATATTAAGCATCTTCTCAGTATAAGATATTGTGCTAGGATCTGCTAAAATGAAGATAAAAAATAACCCAGTCACTACCATTTTTTTTATTAAAGCTTTTTATTTTTCAAAACATATACATGGACAATTCTTCAACATTAGCCCTTGCAAAATCATGTGTTCCAATTTTCCTCCCTTCCCCCACACCCTCCCCTAGATGGCAAGTAGTCCAATATATCTTAAAAATGGTAGAAATATATGTTAAATCTAATGTATACATACATATTTATATAATTATTGTGCTGCGCAAGAAAAATCAAATCAAAGCAGTAAAAAAAAAAGAAGGAAAATAAAATGCAAGCAAGCAACAACAAAAAGAGTGAAAAATGCTATGTTGTGGTCCCACAGACCTCTGTCTGGGTGTATATGGCTTTCTTCACTGAACAATTGGAACTGGTCGAAACATCTCATTGTTGAAGAGAGCCATGTCCATCAGAATTGATCATCATATAGTATTGTTGTTGCCGTATATAGTGATCTGGTTCTGCTCATTTTGCTCAGCATCAGTTCATGCAAGTCTCTCCAGGCCTCTCTGAAATCATCCTGCTGGTCATTTCTCACAGAACAATAATATTCCATAACATTCATATACCATAATTTATTCAGCCATTCTCCAATTGATGGGCATCCTTTCAATTTCCAGTTTCTAACCGCTACAAAAAGGACTGCCACAAACATTCTTGCACATGTGGGTCCCTTTCCTTCCTTTAAGATCTCTTCTTATATTTGGAATATAAGCCGAATAGAAACACTGCTGGGTCAAAGGGTATGTACAGTTTGATATCAGTCATTACCATTGTAATACATGTATACAAATAATTGAAATAAAAAGTGAGATGAGAAAACTGCATAGAAGTCAGTTCTGGGCTATTAGAGATGAAGCAATATTACTTAGCTAGAGGGATCCAGGAAGTCACCTGAAAATTGAAGGAAAGGAAGAAAAACAGCTAGGTAGCTGAGTAGATAGAACACTGGACTTGGACTCAGAAAGACATCTTCCTGAACTCAAATCCAGTCTCAGACACTTACTACCTGCATGATCCTGGGCAAGTCATTTAATCCAATGGGCCTCTATCTCCTCATCTATAAAATGAACTGGAGAAAGAAACTGGCAAATCGCTCCAGTGTCTTTTCCAAGATGGGATCATGAAGAGTTGGACACAATTGAAAAATAAATGAGCAAAATAACAAGTGGAGGATTTTAACAGCATGGAGAGAATTCACTTCATGTCCATTCCAGAGATGGGAGACATTATGTATAAATGCACATAAGAAAGCACAACATTAAATCATAGAAGATAGTTTAGTTTGGCTGAAATATAGAATGTGTCAAGGAGAATGATGTGAGAAAATTTTTTTTTTAAATACAGGAACCTCTTAGATTGTGAGGGTTCTTAAATGCCAATGTAAGGAATATGACATTTTACCTATTAAGTAGTTGAGAGGCAGTAAAGGTTTTAGAATGATGGAGTGACAAAAACACAATTCAAAGGATGTTTGCTGGAGCAAGTCAGAAACTAGGTCGCAAGCCCAATACAACTCCATATATTTATTCATTTTGTCATCCTTCCCTCTGGTCTCAGATTACTTTGAAAGCAGGATAAATTATTTATTGGCTAGCAGAAAGATTGGAGGCAGTGACACCAGTCGGGACGCTCTTCCAATAATCCAAGTAAAAAAGTAATAAGAACCTGAATGAAGATAGTAATAGTAGGAGTGGAATAGAAGGAATGGACCCAATTGATATTATAGAAGAATATATTATTGAAGTAGAATAAGTGGAATTTAGGGAGAAAGAAAAGCCTTATGAGACCTTGAAGAATGATAAAGATTATTATTTTATCAACTGAAACATAAAAAGATAGGAGTTCTAAGATTGAGATAAGTAGGCAATGAATTAAAATGATTATGTTTGAGGAAAAATGTCAAAACATTCAGGTGAAGATGTCTAATAGGAATTGGAAATTCAAGAAAGGGAGAGATGACATTAAAGTAGATAAGCTAATTAAAAGATAATACAAAGCAATGATAGAATAAATAGTCCTCCAAACCTTGAGGGAATACTAATTTTTAGGGAATGGAAGGAAGAAGAAGGGGATGGAAGAGGAGATGGAGACTGAGAAGGAATAGTCAGATATTGTAGAAGGAAAACCAATAGAGGGAAGTCATATGGAAATCAAAGGAGGGAAAAGTATTGAGAGAATTGTCATTAGAAATGTTTTAGAAAATCTGGTTGAAGCTTAGTAATAGTGAAGACAGAGCCTGGATATTCAAAGGTAGCAAGAAAAAGAAAAGTGATTTTTTTTTCTTTTTGAGGCAATTGGAGTTGTGACTTGCCCAGGGTCACACAGCCAGGAAGTGTTAAGTGTCTGAGTCCAGATTTGAACTCAGGTCCTCCTGACTTCAGGGCTGGTGCTCCATCCACAGAGCCACATACCTGCCCAAGAGAAGTAATTTGTAAAAATGAGGATACTTGAAAAGAAGGAGCCAAGATGGCAGAGTAGAGGCAGGATCTCATGCAACCTTTCCTCAAATTCCCCTCTAAACAATTTTAAAATAATACTATATGCACATACACACAAACACACAAACACAATTCCAGCCCAATACAACTTAGAAAGTTGGCAGGAAAGGTCTATCTTACAGATGCAAGAAGGAAATAAAATCTAATTCATGCCATGCCTGACAAGCCAACAGGAGTAACTAGGAAATTAATGTTTTAATTTATGTGTATGTATATATATGTATATATAAATTGAATATACATATAAAATTGAAACATTCTTCCCTATAACATCAACTTATCTTTCCTAGTTCTGACCAAGCATATCTGTATTCTACATGACTGTTCTTCAAATATGTGGAGATAGCTCTTCTGTCCCCTTCCATCTTTTCTTTTCCAGGTTTGTTGTTATTCAATCATTTCAGTCTTGTTTGGCTCTTAGTGACCTTTTTTAGAGTTTTCTTGGCAAAGATATTGGAATAACTTGCTTTTTCCTTTTCCAGTTCATTTTACAGATGGGGAAACTAAGACAAACAGGGTTAAGTGACTTGCCCAGGATGACACAATTAATAAGTGTCTACAGTCAGAATTGAACTTCAGGAGATGAGCCTTCCAGAATCCCAGGCCAGTACTCCATCCACTGTCAAGCTACCATTAGAAAGTACTCAAAAACCTTTTCCTTCTCTAGGTCCTGTTTTACTTTTTACTTTTCCCTACCCGATTGATCTTTTTTATACTCCAATAAAAATTGATTATTTAATTTGTAATGAAATAAAATTAGATCCCAAAGGAAGATTTGAATATATTTCTTTCCTCAAACAGAAACTATTAAAAATTTAATCAGAAAGAATACTTATCTTAATTATAGAAAGAGATGGAACTATTTTTTGGATATTATATTAGAATTAGGTTTAATTTTTGTAGGCTAATAGTATCATAGGTTTTGAGCTAAAGAAGACTTTAGGGGTATTTAGTCCAAAACCTTCATTTATAAATAAGGAAACAGGCTCTGAGAAATTAAGTGGTTTGCCTAATGTCACACTGGTAAGCAGTAGAAGAGAGATTTGAACCTAAGACTTTTGCCTCAAAATTTGGGGAACCAGATTTAGACTATATGGTTTGAAGATAAAGCCCTCTGATGATCTTCCATCTCTTCTCAGTGCCCATTCCCCAATTTTCCACTATCTAGGGCTCTTTATTCAGAAACCCAACCTCAATTTGCCCTTCCTAGCAGTACTTCATAGTTCTGGATTTTGCCCTTCTATTTCTATTCTATTAAAACTTCTGCCATCTTGGGTCTCATTCCTCTGATCGCAACTCATACTAAAATGTTGGTGGTTGAGTGCTCTTCTGATAATTATGGTATTTTTCTTTACCTCTCTGGAATAAAGGATGGGAATTTGAAACAGAAACTTCAGGGACTAAAGCTTGAAAGAAAAGATTACAACTCCGGGGACTGACAAACTAATGAAGAAGAGATTTCTGGATAGGGAGCTGTTGGAGCTACACCATTCTCTCACCTAAGTTAGAGTTCCTTGACCAGTTTGCTTTCCAAAAGCCTGCCATGCAACTACCTTTTCCCTTCGTTTCTCTAAAGAACATGTTGAAAATGTACTTTGACCTTTTGCCTCAAAGTGTAACAAAAGTTTATGTCTTTTTAAAAAAAAAACAGCAACTCTTGTTCTTCTGAGGGACACTGATAAGACAAAAGGAGGTAAAATTGGGAAGGAAGGGTAAGAAAAAAAACATTGGCACAGATGGTTGGAAAAAATATTCCCTGGGGATGGAAAGAGTTTTAATCATCTTCTCATAGTCAAGAATAGAAGCAGAGCACCATCCAGAAAAGTGCATGGAAAATAAGAGCAAATGACTTTCACTTAATCCCCCCTTGGAGAAGAACAGAACCCCCTCATACATACGTTACCCTGGCCCTTTAAATGGAAAATTAGAAGTATTTTTATGCCATTAGCATTCTGAAAGGGAAAGTTCCATAATCTAAATTATCTTCCATAGGGTCTGCTTTTGAGGATGGGCTTGGATAGAAAGAGGGAAGGTTGAAGCCAGTGCATTTTCTGACACTTCCTTCCATCTGGCATTGGAAGGACCTACTGCCACTTGTAATGAGCCAATGGAAGCATTTCTCAGACTTGGAATGTTAGCCCAGCTTCCTGCCTGCTTTGGTTTCCCTTATCAGAGTCTGCCTGGGGTCAGAACCTGGGTACCCCCTGCTTCACTGAAGGGGTAACCCAAGGTTACGCTTCTCAAAATATAAACACCTACGTGCCTTTTCTCCTGTGGACCACAGGCAGCCCCAGCTTCCCTTTGGCACCAGGGAGGGTTGAGTTCAAAATGTTATCAGGAGTTGTTTATGGACTTGATGTTTTGCCAATGCAAAAGAAAGATGGAGAGATAGAAGAGTCTGATGAGAGGATGGGCCAGAAGTAGCAGCTAAGAGGAAGGTGGAAACATCCCTTAGAGTCATACCCTTAGAGTTAACAGGGCTTACAGACATCATCAAGTCTGAACTCATTTTACAGATAGGGAAACAGGGGTAGAGAGGTAAAGGGATTTGCCTACTGAACTGAAATTCAAACTTAGATCTTCAGACTCAACGTTTTCTGCTCATTCCATTGCACTAGAATGAAACTAGAGTTTTTGGGGGGAAGGTTTGGTGCCTTGCTGCTTCTAGCAAACAGTGATTTCTTTCCCCAAAGAAAACAAGGATGATATACCTGCTAATTTGTCTTCATTAAGTTTAGCAAAGTTCCCTATGAGTTTGGACGTTTGAAAATCTTTGGTGGTAATAACCAGTCTGTCTTCATCACTGTCATGTTTTGGTTAATAATTGCACCTCTGGTCTTACACAGTTCTCTAGTCAGATCTTGGGGGGCTAATGCCCCCAAATTATTTATCATTGGTTTTCCCTATCCAGAGTTTACCCTTGGGAATCTTGTGCTCCAAGTATCCACATTTACGAATTAAGAGGTCCTCTTTGATTTTGTATAAATATGTAAAATTTGTAAAATATGTAAATATGTTAAAAAAGCTAAAATGAAGGCAATTTTGTACCTCATATTTATATTTTATATGAGGCACAAAATTGCCTTCATTTTAGCTTACAAAAAATGAAAAGGACTTAAAGAAGTAATTAATATTAATTTAAAAAATAATTAATAAAAAGAACTTCAAGTATGCCATAAACAATAAATATCATTCTCCTATTATAATGATTCTTAATTTCTAGCTGGGTTCTCAAATTCTACAATATAGTTTTCACTCTCTGATTTATTCTCCTCACCAAAGGGAAAATACACTTGGGGTTGCCAGTAGAGAAGTATCACAACATCCTGGTTGGTGAGTCCCCTTTTTGACAGGAACTTATCTAAATAAATATCCCTTTAGACTCATGGTAATACTCTGTGATTTAGAACTTCCTGCAAAGGAAACATATTTGGAGTCACTAGTCCAGTAATACTCTATATTCTTGTGGCTATCTCTTTTTGTACCACATATACATTCAGTCTTACTGTACTAATCCTGCTGCTTGGAATCTGCTGAAATATTCTAGGAGCAGACTTAAAGTTTCAGATCCACTCCATCTGAATAAGTCACAGTAGCAGTAGAAAGACAATTCTAGGTCCCTTGCTTTTATCATGGCTTTTAGCCCCGTGATGTTCCTCCTGCTAACACTGGAAGTCACATATTTTGCCTTTTTTTCTTTCTAAGAGGCGTACTTTGTAGGAAATTCCTCTTATCTCTATAGATAAGATCTCTCAAATTCAGTATTATTTTGGAGACAACCTAAAGGCCCTTGAAGTTTACCTTTTAACTATAAGGACAGATTATAAAACTCTTGAGCTTGAGACTATTAAAGAAAACTCACAGGCATTCTCACAACATGTTCAGATGCCCTGACTCTCCAAGGCTGCCTTATGCTTGAGAGATGATGAGCACTGTCTGTTTAACACTAGGACCAGATTCTCAGCACTCTCTAGACATTGGCTATGTAGGTGAGTGTACCTACTTTTGTATAAGGCATCCATTAATATTGTTCATGAGATCTTTTTGGAAGAAAGCAGGAGGGAAAAGGTAGAGTTAATCTGCTTTTAGTGGCCAGTATAAAAGCATAGCTCCTCTTATAGAAGTGAGACCCATAACAATGGCAGCCAAATAATTCAGCTTGGAACTAGTTCTCTTTAGTTAAAATCTAAATTCCAGGAGGTGACAATAAGCATGTCCAGACCCCTCTTTAGAGAGATGAATGCAAACATTCCCCACAAAGGCTCACCATCTACATATCTCATCAAATTGATGAGAGAAATTATTTAATCAGCCTCCTACACAGACCAAGAAACTGAGGCAAAAAATTCATGTTTAGTTCCTCTGATTTAGAAAGCTAGTGCTCAGAAGGGCACAGTCAGAGAAGCTGCATTCAAATCCTAGCTCTGCTCCTTGTTGAAATGACATTAGCAAGTTCTTTAACCACCCTGGTCCTCAGTTTCCTCATCTATAAAATAAGGAACTTGAACTACATGAGATCCCAACTCTCTTCTAACAATAAATCCTATGATTCCACCAGGCATCCTGTACTCTCATGCTGACCTGTGATTATTGAAAGCCTTTCACTGTGGCAGTCCATCCAATCTTACTCTCTTCAGGCTCTGAAATTCTCTTTTCCTGTTCTCTTTCATCTCAATAAACTCTGACTCTTCAGTAGCTAATTTAAACAAGTTATTTGAAACTATATTTGATTAAACTAATTCATATCAATATGTGAATGACTGAGAGCCCCCAAAGCTACTCTGACAGAGGAATTTGAGGAACAACCCTCTGGTCATACAGCTCTGACTTAAAATAAAGAATGTCTGACAGTGGGAAATGTGATTGTGGTACTTCATAAATGACTGTAGGAGACTATTGTAATTTATTGATAAATTAATCTAGCTCTATGATAAACAAAGCAGTCTCTTGGACTCAGTTGACTCATTTGTTGTTCGTTGACCTAGATGATTTTTAAGATCCCTTTCAACTCTAATATTCTACAATTCTGTAACTTTGTGACTAGCAGCTTTAAATCTATGGCATTGAAGCATCCTGGTAGCTCTATGGGAGGTAGTTCCTCTGGTGAAGGAAGCTGTGGACACAGTGCAAAGAAAAAAACAAACAAAAATACAAATAAATAGAACTAAAACCTGGAGGTTTGAGCCAAGGAACATTGTAGGTCAGTTCCAGCAGGGATCAATAGGGTTTTCAAGCTAATTAACCTCTATGGCAGCTGACTTTGCTTTTTGTAAAAATCATTGGAATAAATTGAAAAGTCTCCTCCTTAGTCAGAAAGCATTGTTGAATACACACTATGCCCAAATTTGAGTTTGAGCATCTGGAAAAGCATCCATTTCCCCGAGGATCTGAAGTTTGATCAATCTTTCCCCTTTAGGGTCAGCAATATTGCTGACAAGGGAAGTGACTTGATTCCATCCTCTGAACTAACTTTTAGAAGGCATGTCATACATGGAATTTCAAGGAACTTGGTTGATGGACATTCTTTTCTTTCTTTTTTATTTTCAAAATAATAGTTAACATTTATAGACATAACTCATTTTATTGTGTTTTACAGATATTGGGTTCCAACTGGCCTGAATATTGGCCCCTTCTGCTCTGAAACCCAGGCAGCTCGACTGAGTAGATAGAGCACCAAGAGCTCTGAATTTTAGCTCTGATGCTGCCACTGGCTGGAGATGAGGGATCTGAGAAGTAGCAGAAAATGGTATCTGAAAGAAAATCAGTCTCCCCTCAGAATCTCTCCCCCACATCTCTGGCTTCAGCAGGAGGGCATGGGCCCCTGCTTATGTATTCCCACAGGAGACCCTTCTGATGTGGAGCAGGACTTTAAATAAGAGACGTTCTAAAGTGATGTCCAAGGATCCTATATCTGGGGGTCTTTTGACACAATTTTGATACAGCAACTTTGACTTCGATAATGTTTTTTTTTTTGACTTTGATAATGTTAAAACAAAATACATTCAAGGAGAAGCTAGGTAGGGTAGTGGATAGAGTGAAGATTTGAAATCAGAAAGACCTAGTTTAAAATCCTTTCTCAAATACTTATTTGATGTGTGACCCAGGGCAAGTCAACTAGTCTCTCTGAGCCTCAGTTTCCCCATCCATATGGCAATAATAATAGAATCTACCTCACAAGATTGTTGTAAATATCAAATGAAAAGATATATGCAAAGTCCTTTACAAATTTCAAAACATTATATACAGTCAAATCTTTGGGATATTGCATCTTCAGTTCCAGACCACTGTAAAAAAGCAAATATTACAATAAATTAAGTCACCTGAATTTTTTTATTTCCAATGCATATAAGTTAGGTTGATACTATACTGTCATTTTTAAGTGTACAATAGTATCATGTTTTTAAATGTACATATCTTAATTTAAAATATTTTATTGCCAAAAAATGATAACTATCATTTGAGTCTTCAATGAATCATATTTTTTTGGTTGGTGGAGGGGGTTTTGCTTCAGTGTGAATGGCTCCTGATTGATTAGGATGGTGGCTGCTGAAAGCTGAGGTGGCTGTGGCAATTTTTTACAATAAGACAACAATAAAGTTTGCTGCATTGATTGACTCTGCTTTTCATGAAAGATTTCTCTGTAGACTGTGATGCTGTTTAATAACATTTTACCCACAGCAGAACTTCTTTCAAAATTGGAGTCAATTCTCTCAAACCCTGTTGCTACTTTATGAGCTCAGTTAATGTAATTTTTTCAATATTGTTGTGTTGCAAGGAATAGGGAGGCCCAAGGAGGGGGAGTGAAATAGGGGAACAGCTGTTTGGTGGAGCAGTCAAAACACATACAACATTTATCGATTAAATTCACTGTCTTATATGGTTGTGATTTGTGAGGCCCCAAAACAATTACAATAGTAACATCAAAGATCAATGATCACAGTTCACCATAACAGATAAAATAATAATGAAGAGGTTTGAAATATTGTGAGAATTACCAAAATGTGGTGCAGACACTATATTGGAAAAATGGTGTTGAGAGACTTGCATGATGCAAGGTTGCTACAAACCTTCAATTAAAAAAAATCTGTTTAGACCCCCCAGATATAAGATCCTTTCATATCACTTTAGGGCATGTCTCATTTGAAGCCCTGCTCCACTTAAGAGATATGTATACTTGTGCAATTATGACCAAAAAATACCATGATCTCAGAAGAATAGAAATTTCAAGTGACCCACTGGACACTGAAAAGATGCCTGGCTGCAATCAATCAATAAATATTTATTAAGTGAATAATATATGCCAGATACTGTGCCCATTACCCATTACCAAGTGATATCTTGTGCTCAAAAAATGTCGTAAGAGGTATCATGGAAGGTAAGTATGATCAGATAAGGAGGGAAGACGGTCCCATAATAAGAATGAGGAAAAACTAATGTATAAGAGCTTTAAATTGAAACTTGTGTGATATTAAAAGAACCAGAGGAAGGTCATGGAGAATTTGTTCAAAAACATACGAGAATTAGAAAGCTTGAAATCTGAGTCAGTGGAGGAGAGTTCCTACGCTGAAACGATGATGAATCAATCAAAAATAAGAGCATAAGGGAAAACTTTTCAACAACTTAGTCAAATAGCTTGCCTTTATAATGTAGATTTTAAACTTAGATATACAATGCATGTTATATAAAATACAAATGATTGTATCATCTGAAAAATATCTGGGTATTTGAACTGCAAGTTCAATGTTAGTCATTAAATCACTGAATTTTAGAATATGAAGGTATTTCAAATGTTATCTCATTCAATTCAAAACCTCCCCAAAAGAATCTGCACAACACTACTTCCCTATAAGTGATCCTCCACTCCTTGTTTGAGGACCTCTCTTGATGGGGAGCACACTAACTCCTGACACAATCCATTCCACTTTGAAATATCTCTCATTTTCTTCATATCACATCTAAATTTGCCTTTTTGCAACTCTGAATCATTACTCCTGGTTCTTAACTTAAAAAGAAGAATATTTGAAGATAGTTTTCATGTCCCCTCTTCTGAATTTTCTTTTCTAGGATAATATATCCCGAGTTCCTCCAACCACTTCTCATATTGCATGAACTCAAGGTTCTTCACCACCTTGATAGTTCTTTAGCTATCAATGCCAATTAGAAGCCAACCCTCCTCTCTCCCAAAACTTCCCTACTTATATTTTGAGGGGTCCAGGGCCCAGGGCCCAGGAAGGTTTAGTTTTGCTGTACTCTGTATTGACCAAACCATACCTAGAGTTTTATGTTTAGTTCTGAGAACCTAATATATTGAAGGAAATTGGTAGAGGAGGGTTTCCAGGATGATGAAAGAAAGATCTTTAATTCCTGCTATAGGAAGATTAGTTGAAGGAAGTAGGAATGGAGAAGAGAAAGTTTAGAGGGAGAACTGATAACTGTCTTTTATCATTAGAAAGCCTTCTGTGTTGAATAGGAATTTCACTTGCTCCAGTAGTTTCCAGAGGTTAGTAATATGGCTATTGTGTAAAAATTGTAGAGAAGCACATTTGGGCTTCTTGAAAAGGAAAAACAAAATAAATAAAATGGCTTTGTAATGATCTTAGCTATTCAAAATCAGAATCAGGTCACATGAGGAGGTAGTATGTTTCCCCCACTCACACCACTGGAGATCTTTACAAAGAAGTTTTTGTGTTTTGATGTCTCTTGATGTATCTTGATCAGCTACAGATTGGCCAAAAGGTCTCTGAAATCCCTTCCAATTCTGAAATATTGTGTTCTTTGAAAAAAAAAAGTAGAGGGGGAGAGTTTGAGATTCATCATTTGGGACCTTATTCGATTTTTATTGGTCATGAGAAAAAGGGATTATGAACATAGAGGTAAAGGATTATTTCAATTCTTCATTTCAATCAATTAATGAACATTCACTAAAAGATTGTTAAGTGTCATCCAAAATCCTGGGGATATACAGGCAAAAATGAAACAATCCCTTCCCCCACAGATCTTCCATTCTATAATATCAAAACATTCCTGGGACCCTCCATGGCCTTTTCAGAGTCACCTAATGGATTAACAATGTTCAATTCTGGAAAATTTTGTCAGGCATCAAATCATTCTTGTTTTCCTCCTCTTCCAAAATCATTCATTTCTTATCAGTTTTTAGGAGCTTGATTAATCTCTTGAGCCAATGAGTCACCTTTATTTTTGTAGCTTGTGGGGATAGCAAAAGGGCTCATCAGAACATTACAGATAGGATGGGAGGGAAAAATACTGAACTTACATGCAAAACCACCATCAGACCACTTATGTCCCTTAACAAATCCTCCTTTGGAAGCCTGAACAGGAAGAGAACAAAATAAACCAGTTTCCCCCACCCCTTCTTCCCTCTGTAGATGTTAGAGGAAGGGGGAGTCCAGTACAGTTACATGACTTGCTCAGCTTCCCTATTTTCCCTTCTCCAATACTATTTAGACACTCTTGAATAAGATTTGTTTCCAGGCTGAGGAAGAAAATTTATCTATTTGAAATTCTCACTGCCCCAAACTGATTGTACATCGCAATGATTTGTTTGTAGGGGTATCTACTTGTAATGACTTTTTTTTTTTTTTGAGATGGCGTATGTGTGAATATTTTCAACAAAGATCAACAACCCAAGAGATAGCAAGTTACAAAACATAGATCTTGCTTGCGCTTCTTTGGAACCACATTCCCTCTGAGATAAATATACAGAAAGATAAACAGATTATAAAGGAGGAAGGATGCTATGTCAGTGCGTGGGGTACCAACAGAACACAGGGGTTATCGTTGGTGAGGGCCAAAAATAGAACTATCAGCACTGGCTAGATATAGGGCTTCCCAGGGAAAAAGTCAGTGAAGGGAAATTTTAACCTCATCATTGGGTGTAGCTGGGGTAGACTTCGGTCAACCAGAAACTTGAAAGTCTTGCTTGAGTGATACTATTTGACAGAAGAAAGAAAGAAATCCCTAGTCCCTAGCTGCTATTATAAGCAGGAAAGCCCTCAGTCTCCAGCAGAGAGGTCCATTTAGGGTCCACCCTATTTTATTGAACCTAGCTGCTGCTAGGAAGGTGGGCAGCTGCCTTTGAGATGTCAGCCAGGCTTACTAAGCAGGAAGCTCTAGATATTTATTTTCCAAACAAGATAAATTTTTCTTTCTTTGTACTTAAATGTCTTTTAAAGACAGACCACGAAACAAATCTAAAACAGTCCTCATTTTTGGAAGGAGGTCATACTTATTAAAATCCACTGAACCAAATCAGTAATGTATCTGCTGGCCATTAGTGACCTTCTCTCATGTAATGTCTCTTCCTTTGCAGATTGGGCAATTAATGAAAGCCCTTCTTGGAAAGGTCATTTCTCATTTTATTCTCTGTTTCAATGGGTATTTAACCTTTGATTCAACTAACTTCTAGAAATATCCTCCACCCTTCACACTCTGCCATTTACCAAGCTTTAATTATAGAATATTATGTTTAAAGTTCACAAAGGTAGCCTGGTACCCAACTGGCCACTGGCTGTCTTGAATTGGAGGCTGGGGTCTGGTATACTCAGAATGTTCAGCCACGAGCACAGTAAATTACATGCAAGAAAACTGGGAAAGAAAACTTCCCTTTAAGAAACCTGGTCTTTTGGTTATGGCAACAAACAGATTATTATCCCAGTTGTTAGGTTTTGCTAACCTTTCCAAACAGAGTCCTTTCATAGGAGGTCACATTGTATAATTTGATGTCAATGGATCAGAGTTGACTAGCTACCTCCAGGTTACCTTTGGGGTCCCTGTTTCCTGTTTCATTCTCTATTCTTAAACTGCCCAGTGTTTCATTCTTTATTCTCAAATTACCCAATGTATTCTTATGCTGTGGCCTTTCCCCTTCAATGAAAATCAAATCACAGCACAATTAAAACCCTACCCTTAAAGAGATCACTCCTATTTATATTAAGACCAGTGGCTAGAAAGAGTAAAGAAGAAAAGTTATCTGGAGGTAAGACAATATCTTCTATTTATCTAGGGTTCTCCCAAGGTTGAACAGATTACCTTGATATATAATACAATGCCTCCCTGTGAAGGTCTTCAGGTGAAGGTTAAATGACCTCTTGTCTAATATTTTATAAAAAGTTTACTTCTCCTTGTACAGGTTAGACAAATTAGCTGCTGAGTGTTGTGATTCTTTTATTCTAATATTTAAACTTAAAGAACTTAAAACTTAAAGGGATGAAGCTGGGAGGATGGATTTTGAGGTAACACCTCTTCCTGTTCACCCTCTCTCCTCCAAAGTAAGGAAGAATGGTTTGGGACCATTCTAAAATAATGCTATACATTGGTGATCTTTTACTCTGCTTAGATGGAGTGAGCACTTAATAAATGCTGTGATCCAGCTGACTAACCACTAACTGACTTCAGGAAGCAAAAATTGTTTTTCCCTTTGACCTTCTAAGTCTATCAAGTCTTTGTCAATCAATCAAATAATCAATCAACAACCACTTAGTAAATTTCAATGGTAGGCTAGGGACTGTGGATGCAGGCAAAAATAAAATAGGCACTTGTCCTCAGAGAGCTTTCATTCAGTTGTCCATCATGCAATTCAATTTCCCTCTTCCTCTGCCCAATTTCTTTCAAGGGAGAGAATATTTTTCATCTTTGTATAAGGTTTTTGTTTTGTTTATATTGTCATCCTGATTGCACTTCTGACAGTGATTTGTACATTATTTTGGCAACAAGACTAAAGATAGGACCAAAAGAATAGCTCTTGAAGTCACAAGATATATATTCAGATTCTGCCTTTAAAGCCTATTAGATTTTGAGCAAGTCACTAATCCCCTCTGGATCTTAGGCTTCTCAAATATATATAAAATGAATATATTAATAGTATTTTACCTTGCCAAGTTGTTTTGAGGATCAAATGAGATAATATATGTAAAGAAACTGGTACAAAATAGGTGCTTAATAAATGCTTCTTTTCTCCTTTCTTTCCTTTTCCCTTTCCTACTTTTGTTTCCTTTCATTCCTACCTTTCTTCCTTCTCTCCTTCCTTCCCTCCCTCCCTTTTTCCTTTCTGCCTTCCTTCCTCCATTCCTTCCTTTGTTCTTCCCTTCTTCCCTTCCCTCCTTCCCTCCCTTTTCTTTCCTTCCTTCCTTCCTTTCTTCCTTCCCTGCTTTTTTCCTTCTTTCCTTCCTTCCTTCCTTTGTCCCTTTCCTCCCTCCTTCCTTCTCCTTTTCTTTATTGCCTTCATTTCTTTCCTTCTTCCTCCTCCCTCCTTCACTTCCTTCCTTCCTTCCTGACCTTCTTTCCTTCTTCCATCCTTCCCTCCTTCCTTCCTCCTTTCCTTATTTCCTTCCTTCCTTGTCATTCCACCTCTATTGCCTCCTTGTCGACACAAATTATCACTACTTCTCAGAATCCTCTTCCTTCTGACTGCACTTCCCAGAATTTTTGTCCTTCAAGGCTCAAATCAGAAAATCTTCCCTGAGACTCAAAATGGTGAATGTTATTTCCCACCTCAAATTACTTTGCTCATTATTACTTACAGGAGGTGAAAAGAAAGAAGAGAAAATACCTGGAAAACTCAAGGGACTCAGAAACATAACCTCTCTCCAAAAGGAGGTTCCCTAGAAGGAACTCACTAATAAGAGAACAGAGCTGGCATGGCAAAGGGATCTTCCAGGGTGAGAAAACTTCAGGTTCTGAAGGAAGTTCCAGGCTGAAAAGGCAGCTGAGTCATAGCGATAAAGTCCAGAGTCAGAAGCACAGACGGCAGGGGAATGAAGTATAAATTGACTTGGGCTACTAAGAGAGAAAGAAGGGGGAATCATTGAAGGAAGAGAGAGAGACAGAAAGACAGAGAGAGACAGAGAAAGGAGGGAGAGGGAAAAGGAGAGGAAGAGGAAGTGGGAGGGGGAGAAGAAGAGAGAGAGGAGGTGGGCAGACAGAGCCAGAAAGACAAAGAGACATACAGAGAGAACTAGGAAGGAAGGAAGGAAAGAAAAGAAGGAAGGAAGGAAGGAGGGAAGGAAGGAAGGAGGGAAGAAAAGAAGGAAGGAAGGAAGGAAGAAAGGAAGGAAGGAAGAAAAGAAGGAAGGTAGGAAGGAAGGAAGAAAGGAAGGAAGGAAGAAAAGAAGGAAGGAAGGAAGGAAGGAAGGATAAAGGAAAAAATAACATGGAATCTGTAAGTTATGGGCTGCTATTTCTGGTGCAGTCCTGGAATATATTATTAAAGGAATGGCTAATGACCATTTAGAAAAGGAAGTGTGACTTCAAAGAACTAGTATGGCTTCAAGAAAAGACCATGCCTGACCAGCCTCATTTCATTTTTTGAGATACTATGAAAAAAGCACCTCCATTGCATATGTCAATTATAGAAGTTTCCTTGAACAACATAATCTTATTCACTACCTCTTTTATTATTAATATTAATCAAAATTTTAAAAAAGATATACATTTGCTATCACTGAGGAACTCTAGCTTAGAGTTCCAGTTGAGGAGTGATTCTCTTTTTGGATGATGAAGGTCTAAAGATATAATTTTTTTTTTTGCTTTTTGCTAAGGCAATTGGGATTAAGTGACTTGCCCAGGGTCACACAGCTAGGGAATGTTAAGTGTCTGAGAACAGATTTGAACTCAAGTCCTCCTGACTTCAGGGCTGATGCTCTATCCACTGCACCACCTAGCTGCCCCTAAAGATATAATCTTGATCAGATGATATAGTGTAAATTGGACAATGCTTTGGGAGACTGAACAACCTCTTAGATGAAATTTATGATCACTTGAAGGAATTTGGATTAACTATCTGTCCTAGAAAGCTTAAGTGTCTGACAAATGTCCATTGTCCAGGTTCTGATATTCAGTTAGATGGACACCCATAAGTATATCTCTTTTCCAGGTGCTATGAATAGACAGACAAGCTAGGGAGGGGGGATAGGAACGGAAGGAAACAAAAGAAAAAATGGTCACGTGATAACTTTTTATCTATTTTAAAGGAATAGGAAGTTATAAATAATAATTTGCAGTTTCGTGTACAATCATTTTTTCTATTCTGTTATAGAAATGCTTGTTTTATTTTTTTAAGTTCAAATTAAAATAATAATAAAAAGAATTAAATGAGGCCAGGAGAGAGGGATAGACTGCTTTTAGGAAATTGCAAAGTTCTTTGAATATCCTTAAATTTATTCCTGAAACAAACATCATTTTCGAAGTATCAATACTTCCCCTTTCATATTGTATAAAACTCTACATGAATCTTAAGAATCTGAGTGAAAGATCAAGACAAAAATTTGTTGGAACTATTTGGCTTTAGGGAACCAACTTTTTGAATAAGCATTTGTACCTTGGAAATTGTCAAGTGAGACAATTCAGGGTTTGATTTATTGTTCTATTGATATTCTAAACCTAAGAAAGTGATGGAAAATATGAATATTGCATATTAAATTTATTTTTTCCAGTTCCAAGTAAAACAATTTTTACATCTATTTTTAAAAACTTAGTATTCCAGATTCTCTCCCTTCCTCCCTCCCAACTCTCCAATGAGAAGATGCATGTGAAAATACACAAAAAATTTCCATAAAAGTCATGCATATTAAATTTTAAAGAATACCAGGTATACATTTTTTGAGAGCCCATTATTAAACATTTGCTAGCACAGAGTGGGGCTGCTAATTTATCTCAGTATTGGAATCATCATCTAATATTAGAATCATAAAACATTCCTTATCTTTAAGGAATCACCTGATACTCCTCCACAGCCTTCAAGACATGAAACCATCAGGGTCCATTTTTTTTTTTTGCCAGTCCCTGGCTTCTTGTTGTAGGACAGGGATGTTGTAGCCATGTCTCCTTCCATCTATTTTCTCTGTCACAACCTCTGCTGCTATCCCTTCTTCTTCCCTTCTACCCCAGCCTCCAAGACTTACAGCTGTGGGCTCCAACATATGAAAAGGGTTTCTACTAAGGATTTAAAAGAGCTTTGGATAATTCTCTCATCTTTGTGAAATAGTTATAATGACCTGTTTACAGAAGTGGGAATCAAGGCATAAAGAGATTGAGTTTTTTCCCCAAGGTCATCAGTGGGGAGCCAGAACCCAAGCCTCCCATTCTTGGATGAGTCCAATACAGCTAATGGACCTCACCTCCCACTTCTAATCTTAGCATCATTATGCCACATTGACTTATGTTCCATTCTTCTACCTCACACAAAAGAGTTTTATCTCTGGGTCCAGCCTGTGACACTGAGCCAAACTGACTCAAATGCTTACTGGTAATGTCTTGGTGACTTCAATTGTGCTGGCTTGCACCTTTGGCTTTGGAGAGACTGGACAGATACAATGAGATTTTTCACAGGCGCCTCAAAACATTTCTGGGTTCAGCTGGAAATAATCCTTGGCCCTCACAGAGCACCTTAGACTTTTTTCCTATTCTTCCATTATATTCCCTTTTGTACTGTAGCTATTTGGGTCTCTCTCTTATCTCTCTCCCTGGCATTATTCATCTCTGTCTCCCTCAGTGCCTGATTGCCTGTTGCCTCTAGGATGGAATATAAACTCTGCTGAGCATTTAGGGTTCCTAATAACCTGGCCCCAGTTTATCTTTCCATTCCTATTGTCTCTCACTCCTCACCTGGTCTACCTGTTACTTTTCATACATAAGACTTCAACTCCTACCTTTTTGGTTTTTTGCTCTGCAAGCTTTTACCATGCAGGTAAAGTGCTCCCGCCTAATCTTAGTCTCAATACACCTGTTTTCCTTCAAGGCTCAACTGCAGGGCCTTTCTAGCTGCCAGAATCTTCCTCTCAAAATTACCCTATAGATGTATAGATTATCTCCAGCTTCCTCAGCACCCACATAGCCTAGCAAAGTGGCTAGCGTCTTGTCAGTGCTTATAAATTGATTGATTGATTGCTAGATGTGTGGTGAATATGAATTGTTGGGTACATAAATACACAAAATAATTATTAACAGAAGCTAAAAATCCTTTTGTGAAGATGACATATAAATCTGCCAGTGATTTCAATACAAATTATAAATACTGCTAGAAGGCTTGCATATGTGACCCGTGACCTCAAGGCAGAGAGAGCCAGCATTTATTTTCCTTTTCATATAGGTCCTTAGATTATAAAGCTGGAATAGACCTCAGAGTCTCCTTAGTCCAACCTCATCCTTTTACAACCGAGGAAACTGAGATGCAAAGAATTTAGCGGCTTGCTCAGGGTCACACATACAAGAAGGATCAGAATCAGGGTTCAAACTTGGGACCTCTGACCCCCAAATCCAAGACTTATTTCCACAGCATGCACATGTTTCTCCTTTAGTCTAACTCATACCAGAAAAGCCTCTCCTTACTCCTGATCTCCTAATGTGCTCCAGGTTATGTTTATAAAGGCATGGCTCCCAGAAGTTTTCCAGCTTGGCCATCTGCCTGAGATGGTTATCGGGAATGGCAGCCATCCAAAGGGGCACGCCAGCCCCGTGACCAGGAATGTCCATAGTCAGGACTAGGATGTGGTGGCCAAGAAGGAAACCATTCTGGGGAATTCAGCTCTGACCACCTGACAGTCTTGAAATCATTTTGTCCCCTCCTTCAGCCTTCAGCCCCAATTGAGGGGGGGACACTAATTCCCTACCAAAGCACCTCATGGTGCCCAAATAAGCAGCCCCTGAACCCGGAATGTGCAATCATTGTTTGAGGCTTTTCTGGAATTTGGAACATTGTTATTGTAGTTGCTCAGAAAATGCTTCGCTTGCCTGTTTATCATATAGTGCAGGCTGGAGAATAATTTCCCCGGGGGGATCTGGCCTGCATTCTGGACGGCGATGGCGTCTCTCGCCCAGTTTGGCCCATTCATTGCTTGTCCTTCCAGCATCCTGTCTTAGAGAATGACCCTCTGTTCCCTACATATTAAGCTCCGAGTCTTGATTGAAATGACTGTCCTGTCCAGGAAGGTTATCTGTACTGCCTGGCAAGAGAAAACAGCCCTGATTTCTAGGAAGTTTCAGACACACAAGCATTCATGTTCCCTCCATGTACCTTCTCCCCTAGCCCACCCCACCTCAAACCCATAATCTTTTATTCTTAGGAAAAGTCAGGCTGTTGGTATCCCTACTTGGAGTGGGATAAAGAATTCCAACAGACCCAAGGTTTGACAGGAACACAGCTGTGAGCTAGAGAGAATAAATCAATCCATTTCAGACATACAGGCTTCAGCTAGCACAGGACTCTGACTCCTTGACCCAGTTTTCATCCCTCAGAACCAGGAAGGAAGCAACAGCTTTCATTACAAATGATTATTTAAAATTTTTTAAAAATTTAAAATGTAATCGATTTCTCATTTTTATAAACCTTTGTATTTACAATCAACAATTTCAAGTCAATTTCATTTAATTCAATAATCTAAACTGTTAAAATACATAAAATGGTTTAAGAATAATAGCCCTCTTAAATTCTAAAATGAAAATATTGATATGATTTATTTTAAACTCTGGACTTTTAAAAATAATATTTTTGGACTTCTAGTGACATGAGGAAGGTATCCTTTGCAGCCCTCACAAATCCTCCTCCAGACCACTAAAAACTGCCTCAGAATTAATGTCAGAGCAAGGAAGCAATTAACAGCATGGCAGCAAAGGTCTGTCTCACTGGAGTGGGAGGGGGAACTAGATCCAACAGTATCAGTAGCAGCTAGCTTCACAGGAGCTGTAGCAAGGTTCCTAACCTGGGGCAATCCCCTAGCAAGGGTCAATTTTCTGCAGACAACAGCCCCTGGTTGTTGTCCTTTATTTTTGAAGAGGACCAAAGTGGTATCACTACATTAGAGTCAAGTTATAGTGTGTCCGACTCTATGATCAATATAACTTGGAATGCTCTGCTCCAAGTCAGACACGTATAGTCCCTATGAACATTTGGGGGCTTCTCTAAATTTTTGTATCTCACATTTTTCTGAACTAATTCAATTCTGCTTTTCTCATAGAGCACAGCATCTTCTCTGATGGGGACATGCCATGCTGGGAGGTCCTGTGCCGGTGTCTTCCATGTCATACAACAAAATTTAAAGTTGAGAGATCTTAAGAGAGTTCTTGTGTCACTTTTTTTCTGACCACCTTGTGAGCTCTTGTCCTGTGTGAATTCTCCATAAAATAATCTTTTTGGCAAACATGTATTTGCATTTGAACAACGTGGCCAACATTAGAGTTGGAACTCTCTGTAGCAGAGTTTGAATGTTTGGCAGTATACTTGGAAAAAGGACCTCAGTGTTTGGTATCTTCTGCCAGGTGATCTTCAGAATCTTCCTAAGACACTTCAAATGGAAGTGATTCAGTTTCCTGGCATGGCACAGGTAGACTGTCCAGGTTTCACAGGCATAAAACAGGGAGATCAGCACAATGGCTCTGTAGAAGTTCAAGGATGTCACCATTGTCCATCTTTATAAAAGTAAAGAGAAAAGATTATCCTGTGACAGACACAGGAGAATCTCTCTCAGTCATTGCTGGCTAGATCTTGCCAGAATCCTCCTTAAATATGCTGAATCTAACCCTGGAAAAAAGATCTTCTACCTGAGAGGCAGCATGGCTTCAGAAGGGGCAGAGGAACAGTCTATTGTGTTTACAACAACCTCCTAGGCAAGTGAGCAGTTTGTACATCATCAAAGGTTTTATCCCAGCAACTTCACCCCAGGCATAAGTCAGGAGGCCTTGATCCCATTGCTGCTAACCTGAGGTTAGCCAAGAGTGGTACCCCATCCTTGGAGCCTACCAGTAGAGATACCCTGTTTCTATAGCAACCCAGCAGCAGGCAGCAATAATATCCCTCCTCCAGGGTCAGCAGTCAGAAAGATTCTATTACCATAGTAACCCAGCAGTAAGCCCCTCCCCTCAGGAGCAGGCCAGCAGTGAAACCTCACATCCAGTAGAGGCCAATAGAGAGCCCCCACCCTCAGTACAAGCTAGAAGGGAAGCCTATACTCCAGAGAAAGGAAGCAGCTAAGCCTTGAAGCCAAGTGAAAATCAGCAGTAAGACCCAGAGTCCCAGCATAAAAAGCATGGGACAAAGTAGAACCACAGCCCAGCTCTAACAGAAAAAATACCAACTCAAAACAAAACAAACAGAAAAAATGAACAAAAAACAAAGAAAGATCTTGGCCATCAAAAGTTAGTATAGTGATAGGGAGAATCAGGGCATAAATTTAGAAGAGGAAAATAGTGTCAAAATGGTTCTATGTGAAGTCTCAAAGAAAAATGTAATTTGGTCTCAGGCCAAAAAGAATTCCTGAAACAGCTTTAAAAGGATTTTTAAAAGCAATTTAGAGAAATTGAAGAAAAATTGGGAAAATAAATGAGTAATGTAAGGAAATCACACAAAAAGAGTCAATAGCATGGGAAAAGATATGCAAAAATTTATCATAGAAAATAATTCCTTAAATAATAGAATTTGCCTAAAGGAAAAGAAAGTACTAAAGTTCACCAATTCCTTAAAAATTATAATTGAACAAGTGGAAACTAATGACTCTCTAAAACAAAATTAAAAAGTAAAAAAAAAATTAGAGGAAAAAATGAAATTTTTCATTTGAAAAACAACTGATCTGGAAAGTAGATCCAGAAAAGATAATATAAGAATTTGAACTACCTGAAAGCCATAATAACAGAGGTGGGGAAGAAGGGAGAGGGGGAACTGCTCATATATTAGAACGAGAAGGCAAAATAGAAACCAATCACTGACTGAAAGAGATCCCAAAATGAAAGTTCCCAGGAACATCATAGTCAATTTGTAGATTTAGAGAATCTTAATCACAGATTAAGGAGAAAGTATTGCAAGTAGCCAAAAAAAATCAAACATCATGGAGCTACATTCAGGATTACATAGGATCTGACAACTTCTGTCTTAAGGAATTGGAAGGAATTTGGAATATGATATGCCAAAAAACAAACAATTTAGGATTACAAACAAGAAACATCTATTCAGTAAAATTAAATATGTGCTTTTAGGGGAAAAAACAGATATTTAATGAAATAGAAGATTTTCAAGCATTGCTAATTAAAAGATGAGAGCTGAATAAAAAATTTCACCTTCAAATAGAACTCAAGGGAAACACAAAAAAGAAAAAAAAGAAAGAAAACAAAAAATTTAATAAGGATAAACTTTTATTTCTATATGGCAAGATAATATTTGTAAATCTGAACAACTTCATCAATATATTACAATTAAAAGGAATATATGTAGACAAAAGATGGGAATATGAGGTGAATTTGATGAGTTGATACCCCCCCAAAATAAATAAAAGAATGAGAAAGAAAATTGCACTAGAAGAGGAAGGAGGGGAGATTTAATGAGGGTAAATTATCCAACATGCCTGAAAGAACTATTATAGTAGAGAGGAAGATAAGGGGATGGCAGACAAAGCTTAAACCTCACTGTCAACAAAATTGACTCAAAAAGGAAATAACACATACAGTTGGATAAAGATATCTATCTTACTCTACAAAGAAGTAAAAAGGAATGGGAATAAAAGAGAAGAGGATACTGATAAAAGGGAGAATATATTGAGAAAGGTGGTAAAACATTTTTGCCGAGGGAAAGGGTAGGAAATAAGAGAGAGGGGGCTTAAACAAAGGATAAATAGAATGAAGGGAAATACAAAGTTATCATAATTATAAATGTGAATGGGATGAACTCATCCATAAAAAAGGAATTGGATAGCAGAATGGATTAAAAACCAGATCTTAAAATATATTGTTTGTAAGAAACATATTTGAAGGGAAAAAATATATGAAGAACAAAGGTAAGAAGCTGGAGCAGAATCTATTATGCTTCAGTTGAAGCAAAGAAATCAGGGATAGTAAATAATTATGATCTCAGACAAAGTAAAAGCAAAAAAAAGATCTAATTAAAAGAGATAAAGAAGGAAACCATATCTTGCTGAAAGATATTATAGACAATGAAGTCATATCAATACTAAACATGTATGCACCAAATGGTATAGCACCTAAATTTCTTCAGGAGAAGTTGAATGAGTTATAGGAAGAAATAGATCATAAAACTGTACTAGTTGGGGACTTCAAATTTTCCCTTTCAGAACTAGATAAGTCTACCCCTCAAAAAAAAACCCCAAAGAGGAGGTAATAAAATTCTAAAAAAGTCCGATATGATGGATTTCTGGAGAAAATTGAATGGGAATAGAAAGGAATATGCCATTTCCTTAGCCATAAGTGGCACCTACACAGAAAGTGATCAAGTGTTAGAACATAAAACCTCACAATGAAATTCAAAGAAGCTGAAATGGTATATGCATCCTTTTCAGGTCATAATGCAATAAAAATTATGTTAAATAATGAACAATGGGAAAATAAGATTAAAAATTAAACACTAATTCTAAAAGATAAGTAGGTCAAAGAATAAATCACAGAAACAATTGATAATTTCATTAAAGAAAATGACAACAATGGGACAACATACAAAAATTTATGGGATACAGCCAAAGCAGAGCTCAGGGGAAAATTTATATCTTTAGTTGCTTACATCGGTAAAATAGAGAAAAGTCAGATAAATGAATTGGACAGACAAGTAAAAAAAAAAGCTAGAAAAAGAACAAATTAAAAAGGCACAATTAAACCCCAAATTGGAAATCCTGAAATTCAAAAAAGAAATTAATAAAATTGAAAGTAAGAAAACCATTGAATTAATAAAATTAGAAGCTGGTTTTATGAG
>JAJPUD010001663.1:299234-324234 GCA_023553655.1 Myrmecobius fasciatus | reverse complement strand
TAGACCATATAATATACTTGGAAGTTAACCTGTTAAAACAAATCCTGGAACTGAAAGCACTTTTCACATGCATAAAGTCAGATCTAAACAATTGAAAAAAATATTAATTGCTCATAGAGAGATCAAGCCAATATAACAAAAATGACAACTTTGCTTAAATTTCTTTATAATGATGATCTCAGTCTGCCAGTGTCTTACAAGACAAATTATAAGTACTGCTCTAGGGCTTGAATGTGATTTGATTTACAGAGTAACCTATGGCCTCAAGACAGAAGGAGCTAATTCTCCCTTTACATAGGGCCTTAGATTTAAAGCTGGAATAGACCTCAGAGTTCATCTAGTCCAACTCCCTCCTTTTACATATAAGAAAACATAAGCATTAAAACAAATATGTAAGACAAAGAGTTGTTTTTCAACAAATGTGGTTATGGAAGTTGAATAAATAGTTCTCAAAAGAAGAACTGTTTAAAATTACCAATGAGGAAATGCAAATCAAAAACAACTCACACCTAGCAAATGGCTAAAAATTATAAAAATGGAAATAGTCACTGTTAGTAGGGCTGTAGAAATATGAACCCATTAGTTCACTGTTGATGAAACTTTGAATTGATCCATTTACTCTAGAAAACCCTTGATATTATGCTAAGAAAATAATTAAAATGCTCTCAGATCCTATTTTAAGGATATACCCCAAGTGGAAAATGAAAACAAAAACAGATCTCATATTCATCACAATATTTATATTAGTACTTTTTATAGCAAAGAATTGGATACAAAGGAAATTTCAACTGATTGGAGAATGGTTAGACAAATTGTGGTACATGAATGTAATGTAATTTTCTTATATTTTTTCACTGTCAGAAAAGAATATGAGGAAAAGGAATATGGGAATACCTGTGGACTGATGTGAAATGAAGCAAGTAGAATCAGGAAAATAATTTACATCATTATTTTAACTCCTTAAATGGAAAAAATGATGATAACAAAGAAATGAAATTGAACTCGATGAAATTATGATGAAATTATAAAGAAATAAAAAAAATATATTTCTGGGACAACTAGATGAAGCAGTGGATAGAGCACTGGCCTTGAATTCAACAGGACCTGAATTCAAATTTGGTCTCAGACACTTAACACTTGCTAATTGTGTGACCTTAGTCAAGTCACTTAACCCCAATTGCCTTGCAAAATAAACCCCCAACCTCCCCTCACACTCACACACATGTATATATTTCCTTTTCTTTGCAAAGGAAGAAGAATATTGACAGAGAATTCCAAATTTAAGATTGACTGTGCTTTTTTTTTGGTTATGTTTGTTTATTTTCCCTCTATTTTGAGGGGAGGAGATTATGGGTAAAGACAGGGATATAAAAGATAAAGTTTTAGATTTAAAGAAGAAAAAATAAATAAATATGTTCTGAAGTTCTTGAGATTAATTCTGCTTTCCTAAATAGTAATGTGGACCCAGTGATTAAGTGCATGTTCAACTGAATTAAATTAAAGTACAGTAAGATAATACATTGGGATATTTTTTAAATTCATCATGTCTTTAGAAAGGAAAATCTTCAGCTTGCTTTTAAAAATGAATAGTATAAGGAACATTATGTAGGAGAGATAAATAGTATTTTAAAGCAATAAATTTACCTTAGCATACATTTAATTAATGCATGATGTTTTCTCAATGTCTGACTGTTTGTGACTTCATTTTTTTTTGGGGGGGGGGGCAGAAATACTGGAGTGATTTGTCATTTCCTTCTCCAGCTCATTCGATGAGGAAACTGAGGTCAAAGTTGAATTCAGGTCTTTATCCATTACACTATTGTTATTGTTTTAGCTATGTCCACCTCTTTTTGACCTCATTTGGGATTTTCTTGGTAATTCCCCCTTAATTCCAGTACCTTCCCTTTGTTAATTATTTCCTATTTATCCTGTATACAGTTTGTTTGTACATAGCTGTTGCATGTGGTGTCCCCCATCAGATAATGAATTTTCTGAGGGTAAGAACTGTCTTTTGCCTTTCTTTGTTCTTCCAGTGATTAGTAGAGTGAGGCACATAGTAGAATTTAATAAATATATATTGGCTGACTGACTACAGTCTGCTGTTACTTTCCCTATATGATAACATAGCATATCTCTGAAAGAGAAACTTTTGATGAAGACTTTGTAATAGGGTTACACTCAATTTCCATAGCATATGATGGAAATATGCTTGAGGAAAGCACTTGGAATAATGACAAATTAGACTAATAAATTGCTTGGGGGAAGTTATAGTTATCCTAAAGGCAGCCAATAGCACCAGTTGTAAGATATTTTTAAAGAAGATATGGGTGGAGAAATTGTCAAAAATAGGATGTTGTGAATCAAAAATATAAAATTCCTTTGGGAGAAATTATATTAGTTGAAGAAAAGATGTTCATTGTGAACTTCTTTAGCTTCCTCCACCATACTTCAAAGCTTTTTAGAGCCTTCACTATCTTCTTGCTCTCTTAGACAAAATCCCTATTATTTGTCCAGGCTAATCTTGTCCCTTACACCTGTGGCCTTCCTCCCACTTCTTTCATTCTCCAGAGTCCTGCTCCACTGACTATTCTCTTTTTTCATCTATCTTCAAACTCCCTCTTCATTGGTCCCTTCCCATCTATCTATAAACTAGCTCAAGTTTCCCTAATGCTATTATATTGATAAATTTGAGTTCATTTGAGGGGAGCTCCTTTTTCTCCCCCTTCTTCATCTCAAAACCTCTTGACATTATCTATTCTTTTCCAGCCTCTGAAAATGGGGTGACCTTTTTTCTTGCCAAGGTTAATCTCTTTACATTTATGCTTGATCCCATCCTCTTTTATCTTTTCCTGGATATTGCAGACCTCAATAGTTCCCCTACTTCTAATCTTTAACCTCTTCCTACCTAAGAGTTCCTTGCCTTCAAACTTCAAACACGTCTGTCTTCTCTATTGTTAAAAAAAATCTTCACTAGGTTTTATTATCCCTCCAACTTGTTGCCCTATATCTCTCCTCCAAAATCCTAGGGAAAAAAAACTGTATGTGCTTGTTCTCTCTCTTTCCTCTGTTCTCATTTACTAACGTCATTGCAAGCTGGCTTTTAATCTCATCATTCAACTGAAACTGTTTTACCAATGTGGACCACTTTTTTTTTGAAAATCTTCTTTAGGCATTCCTGCCACTTTTTTCTTTTGTATCTCCCCCTGCCCCTTTGACCACATCATTCATATTACACCAGCTAACTAAGGATATTTCTCAGGGTATTATCATGGGCTTCTTCCTTTATTCTCTTTTCCCTTCCCTTCTCTTCTTTACCCTCCTCCCCCAACCCATCCTTCTTCCAAATTTTTCTATTTCTACTGAAGGCACAAAAATTTTGGTCAACTTCCCCTGTTCATAAACTTTGTGTTATCCAAGATTCCTCATTCTTCCTTACTCCTCATATCCAGTTATCAAATCTTGACAAAATTTAGCCCCTTCTCCTACTCCTATGTATACCTCCTTAGTTTAGACTTTTATCACCTCTCAGCTAGATTATACAATATCATCCAAACTGGCTTGTCTCTTATCACTCTACTTCATCCTATAAGTCAACATGCATTTATTAAGCACCTATGGTGTGCCAAATACTGTGCTAAGTGCTGATACACACTATTGCCAAAGCACTGAACCTTGTAATTCCCTAATCAATAAGTTCCAGTGAGTTCCTATTGCCTCTGAGATCAAATAAAAACTCCTCTGTTCATTTTTTAAAGCCCCTCAAATTTGCCTCAAATTATCTTCCTAGCCTTAATGGGTATTACTTTTCCATCACTCTATGATCCAGGTAAATTGGCTTCTGTGTTCCATACCTGCAATAATTCACCACTTCCCTGGTCATCACCCAAATCTTCTATACATTGTCTTTAATCTACCTTTGAAAATCCCTCTTTCCTTTTTAAGAGGAAAAACCAAATGTTCAAGCAACATTTTCTATGTGAAGCATTTCCTAAATTGCTAGTGCCTCTCTTCCAAATGACTTTGTATTTAACTACTTTGTATATAATTTTATTCTGTATATATTTATTTATATCTTTTTAATCTTTGTTATTTAGAATAGAGCTCATTGCATTTGTTGCATTTGTATCCCCAACATCTAGCATAGTTCCTGAAATATCGTAGGTACTTTATAAATATTTATTGATTGATTTGATCTTTGATTTTTCTTTTTTGTTGTCTGTTGTTGTCAGTTTTATTGCATGTTGTATATTCAGTTTGGTTGTGACTTTGTACCCTCCACCAGAACGAGGCCTTCTATTTCAGGTGTGTACCTACTGGGAGTGGAGCATGGGGAGAAGTAGCAGGAAGGAGGTCTTTAACTGGATCATGGATCCAGCATAGACTAGACTTTTTAGAGAACTGGCTACCCTCCTGTCCCTGTCTTTCTTTCTCCAAAAGAACTTATCCCATTCACCATTTTTAGTAAGGGCTCCACTCACTCCTAAACTCCCCCACCCCAGTATCTTATCAAAAAACTAAAACAAAACCAAAACAAAATCTCACCCCCTCAGGCAAAACTAAACTGCAAAATTAAATGCAGAAAACATGCTGTTGTATATGCTGATTTGTATTGCAAATACTGAATTACAAATGCTGAAAAAATAAAATTATTGACATCAAGAAGTTCCAAGGTCAATAGAGCAATTAAATTAAAGGAGTCACTTAATATAACCTGCATGTGTGTGTGTGTGTATATATGTATGTGTATAAGCCTTGCTTGTGTACAAGTGTGTATATACACACACAGTACACACGTATAAATAAATTTTCCACAATATATTCATGCATGTGTATGTGAGTACATACATGCGTGTATATATACACAGATATATATGTATGTATATATCCATGTACCTATCTATGTATGTAGTATATATTATATTTAATGTGTATACACATATATGAGAAATGCTGAAATGTTGCATTTCCACAGTGTTACAAGCTTTAAGGTAGTATAGGATAATGGGTATCATGCACCACAAGGTTTTCAGAATGTGAGAGGTTAAGGAAGGTTAAGATCCACACAACAATTAAGTGATCAATAGAAGTCTTGAGCAAACAAGGAATTGGGGTCTAGGAAGGCACAAGTGGACACAACCAATCAGAAAGACTCTTGTGGTTTTGAGAAAATCACAAACTTAAGGTAGATCCAGCCCAAACTATTGGGGACAATGACCTGACTTGACCAAATCATTAGTGAGCCTGCTTAATAGGCTAATTGATTATTAAACAACACATCCCACAGAAGGAGTTTTCTGCTATTTTTGAACATGGGATGTATGATGAGGGAGGGGGAATGTGTTTATACATATTTAGGGGATACATATAATGGACATATCAGAAAGATTATAACAGGAAGGGAAGGGACCAATCTGGTCTCTGAAGAGAGGGACTGTACCAAACTAGCAAGTATAAATCATCTCCCACTTCTGTGCTCAGGGCTCCCTCTTCCCAAAGTGGAGCAGAGCCTGCTTTTGGCCAGAAATATTAAGACAATTCCTTAAGGTTCTTCTTTAATAAATTTTTCTCAATATTTTCAGTGTCAAGGCTTATTTCTAACACACACACGTATATATATATATATATATATATATATATATATATATATATATATATATATATATATATATATAAAAGGAATGCATATAAATGAAATACACACACACACACACACACATATATACATAAAATATTGGTGACATTTAAACATGTGTAATCACCAGAGGCTCTGTGTGTGTGTGTGTGTGTGTGTGTGTGTGTGTGTACATTTCATCTGTAGTCATACATATCAGACTGGCCCTATGTCAAATTCACTGATAGAGGTAAGTGCCTTCCCGAGGGAAGATATCTTTCTGAATACACTGCAAATTTGAGGGGAAAAAAAGATCCCAAATGTGGGAAGATCTGGCGAGTTTTGCTTAACTATGCATATTTATTTGGCAGGTAGATAGATGGATGGATAGAGCTCTAGGTCTGGAATCAGGAAGGTATGAGTTCAAGTCTGGCTTCAGACACTCACTAGTTGAACCCCGAGCAAATCACTTAATTCTATTTGCCTCAGTTTCCTCATCGGAATGGCAAACAACTCATGTCTTTGCCAAGAATATCCCAAATAAGGTCATGATATTTATAAGGTCATGATATTTCAGACACGATTGAAACAACTGAACAACAACATGCTTTTTTTCCCCTGAGGCAAAAGTTAAGTGACTTGCCCAAGATCACACAGTTATGAAATGTCTGAGATCAGATTTGAGCTCAGGTCCTCCTGACTTCAGGGCTGGTGCTCTATCCACTGCACCACCTAGCTGCCCCAACAACATGCATCTTTATTACACAAGGTTTTTTGTTTTGAAGATGGGGAGGAGGGAAGGAATCAGAAGCTAGGAATATAGTTGTCTTTCCCCCCTCTCCCCCCCCCAAAAAAAGCAGAAGGGAAATAGCATAATGAAGCATATTTTAGAAATGTACAGAAGAGGACAGAAGGAAAGCCAGGAGGCATCACAAACATGCAGAACAGCTTTGAAAGTTACATGTTGAATTTCTTAAGAAAGCTGTGTATAAAAGAAATCCATAGTTTCATACACAGCCTTCTATTTCTGTTCTACTGTTCATATGGAAGAGCTGGTTTTAGTTGATAGTTGCTAAATTCAAAATAAAATAAATAAAGAGGAAAAGAAAGATCTGGAAAGGAGGAATGTCATGAAATGGAGATTAAAGAGGAAATTAAAGGGAAAGAATAAAAGTTATAATAGTCATGAGAATAAGCAACTGCTCACGCAGCTAGGGAGGGATAAATGAGAAACAATTTGATGCATTCATTCATTTAACAAAACATTTATTGAACACTTACTGTTTTCAAGGTCTTTTGCTAGGTGCTAAAGAATTAAAAAAAAAAAAAAAAAGAAACAGAAACAGAAACAACAGAAACAACCACAACAATACCCTAAAGTCAAACAGGTTGTAATTCAATAGAGAAAGTTAAGATAGACACAAATAATCTAAAACAGGGCAGAATATGAAAATGCATGAGGGGAATAAAACACTGTGGAAGCCCAGATAAAAAGGGAGCATGTCTGGCTGGGGAGAGCAGGAAAGGCTTTTTTCCACAAAGGAGATATTTGGGTTGCACTCTGAAGGATAAATAGGATTTTCTTTTCTTCATTTCTTTCTTCTTTTTTTTTTTGCAGGAAATGAAGAATGAGCATGAGTATTTTATACTACAGGTAGGTGCTTGTGTTCCTTTTACTCTAGTGAGATGGAAAACACTAGAAGGAGGTGTTAGTGAGTAGTAGAAGGAATGAACAATGCTTGTAAATATAGTAAGTTTGTGGGCTGAAAAGAATTTATACAGTCTAATGACCTTTGAAAACAATTTGTAAAATGGGTCTATGGGGTCACCAAGGTGGAAGGCAAGAGCACAGAGATATTGTGAATCATGGGTATGAATTTAAATTCTAGGAAGAATAATTAAGAACTTAAGTGAATGTTCATTTTTATAATAGTTTTTTACTTTCCAAAATACATGCAAAGATAATTTTCCACATTCATCCTTGCAAAATCTTGTGTTCCAAATTTTTTCCTTCCTTCTCCCCCTTCCCTCTCCCCTAGACAGCAAGTAATCCAATATAGGTTAGACAGGTGCAATTCTTCTAAACATATTTTCACATTTATCATATTGCACAAGAAAAAATCAGATCAAAAGGGGGAAAATGAGAAAGAAAAAAAAACAAGTAAGCAACAACAATAAAGGTGAAAATACTATGTTGTGATCCACATTCAGTCCTCATATTCCTATCTCTGGATATATATGGCTCTCTTCATCACAAGGCCATTGAGATTGGCTTGAATCACCTCATTGTTGAAAAGAGCCAAGTCCATCACCGTTGACCATTATATAATCTTGCTGCTGCTGTGTACAAGGTTTTCTTGGTTCTCTTCACTTCACTCAGCATCAATTCATGCAAGTCTCTCCAGGCCTCTCTGAAATCATCCTGCTGGTCGTTTCTTACAGAGCAATAATATTCCATAACATTCATATACCATAATTTATTCAGCCACTCTCCAATTGATGGGCATCCTTTCAGTTTCCAGTTTCTAGCCACTACAAAAAGGGCTGTCACAAACATTCTTGCACATGTTGTTCCCTTTCCTTAGATCACTTTTTTTTTTCAAATGACTAGAAATGGCTTTCATTTCTTTGCCTGAAAATTGTTTATTCATATCATTTGACCATTTATCAATAGGAGAATGGCTGGTTAAATGTTCATTTTTTAGAGATACTATTAATTAAAATGTACATATAAGTATACAATTATTCCTTCCTATCACAGCAGTTAAATATGTGGCACCCCACAATGTGAGTAAAATATTTTGGCTTTCTCTGTATAAGAGAAGAAATCTGAATTTTTTCTTTTTCTTGTATGGGATGTTTATGTAGTACCTTATTGTAAAATGTAGTTTGATATTATATAATACTACACATTTATTTATGCACTTCTGAGTTTCTGATTTTTTTCTGTGTCATAGGCTGGCCTTTGAGTATCATCTGTGGCTTCTGCAAAACTCCTCCCAAATTCCCATTTAATTTCTTATGCCTATCCACTATAAATTGAAATTGTGATGGGGAAAGTAGCATGCACTCTCACTGCTCACTTTCTGAATGCATCATACTACTTTTTGGAACTGGAAGTCAGTTCAGACTAGATTTGTCAGAGAGCCCTTCATGAAGGAGATCAGTCTTGAAGGATGGATAGAATTTGGAAATTTTACCAGGAGGGAATGTGTCTGCCCCAGACACAAATGTGACGCCTTTGTCCTGAGGTAGCTCACTATCTGAAGCTCTTCCATGATTCTGCTTTGCATGATAGACTTGATTATTCCTTGAATTCTGGTTTGTCATGTCACAGATCACAGATTGTTACAGGCCACTTTTCCCCAGAAAGGCTTTTTAAAAAATTGTGCCTAATGCCTGGTAAGAAGCAGTCCCATCCCTGTAGGACATGGGAACTTGACACTGTGTCTGTTGCAGCCTAATGTGATTTAGAGATCTATGACCAGAGTGATCATCAGCTCATGGATTTCTTTGGTCACATCAACTCAGTAAGATGTGAAGGGATTGTTGGTAGTTGTTGATGTTCATCCTTGATTTTCATAGAGGACCAATGATACTGCATGGGTAACAGGAAATGTAGACTCTGATAAAATCAATATATTCTAAATATAACCCTCTATCAGGAATACTGCCTACTATAGGATCTCCCATGTGCCAAGGGGATAGTGGTGTATTCTTTAATACCATGTCCCAGAGGCCCCATGCCCTTAGGACCCACTGCTTTATAACTTCTCATATCATTCTTTTATATGAATGACTTACATAGGGGGAAGTTTAATTTACTCTTTCCTCTTATCTCCTATTCTTGTCACATTTAAAACTGAATAGGACCTTAGGGATTTTCTTACTCTAACCTCTCATTTTATGCATGAAGAAACTGAAGACCTGGGAGATTCCATAACTTTCCCAAAGTCATAGAATAGAATGGCTGGGATTTGAACCTAGGTGTTTTGGTTTCAGGTATAGCACTCTTCCTACTCCATCAGATTGCCTTCTGTGGGACTAAGTTGTCTCTCTGTCTCTCCCAAAATTCAGAAACTCAGAAGTGCATAATAGATGTATAATATTGTATAATATCAAACCAAATTTTACTTAAGTACTACATAAACATCCCATAAAAGAAAAAGAAAATGTTCAGACTTCTCTACTACAAAGGGAAGGGCAAAATATTTTACTTTCTCTCTGTCTCTGTCTCTGTCTCTGTCTCTGTCTCTCTCTCTTCTTCTCTCTCTGTCTGTTTCACTGTCTCACTGTCTGTCTCTGTCTCTGTCTCTTTCTCTTTTTCTTCCTCTAAAAAATCTATCAACATATTAGAAAAATATGCAAAATCTCACACTAGTAAACACTAATCTCTGCAAAGAAGCAGGGATAGGGGGAGGGAAGACATTTCATGCATCTTCTTAGGGACCATGCTTGTTTATAATTTCACAACTCTCCTTTTTGATTGTTTTGTAGTTATTTTTTATTCCACTTAAATTGTTTTTGTAATTGTATATGTTCTTTTCCTCATTTCACTGTTTCAGTTTTTTAAGTTGTTCTGTGCTTTTCTGTATTCAACAAGTTTGTTGCTTTTTAATAGCACAATTACAGTCAATTACATTCATGTGTCCCAAGCTTTGTTTAGCTATTTCCCAATTGATGGGCATCTATTTTGCTTCCAATTCTTTGCTCCTACAAAAAAAAGTGCTGCTATAAGTGTTTTGTGGCATGTGGGTTTCTATACACATATGTACCTATGAATATATATTGCATACACTGCATATGTATACATACATGTATAGATTATATATTAAATATATGCATGTGTTATAGGTGTGTACGTGTATGTGGATATATATATATATGTATATACATATATATATACATATATATATATATCTATATATACAGAGAGAGAGAAAGTCAATCACCCTTTTAGGGCACATGCCTAGCAGTGTAATTTCTGGGTTAAATGGTGTGATTATTTTAATAATTTGATTTTTACAATTCAAAATTGCTTTCCAGAATGGTTGTAACAAGCGATAGTTCCACCAACATTACTTCAGTGAGCTTATCTTTTCATTGTCCCTCCAACATTAACTATTCCCATCTTTTGTCATCATTGTCAACTTGATGATTTTGAAGCAAGACCCCAATTTTATTTTGCTTCAAATTTCTTTTATTAGTAGTAAATTGGATCATTGAAATTGATTGTTGAAAGCATCTATTAGAGAATGACTTTTAGTATTATATAATTTGAAAATTATTTTTTCAGAGATAATCTGATGCAAATTTTTTTTCCATTGAACTGCTCCTCTTCTTCTTAAATATGCTAATTTTGTATGTCTAAAAGCCTATTAATTGCATGCAATCAAACATCTATTTTCTCTTTTGTAATTGCCTTTATTCTTTGATTGAAGATTTCAACCTGGTACACATACCTTTAAAAAGATATAGTCTGTTCCATGAGTGCACACATACACATTCTTTAATATTTAGGTCATATACTCATTTTAAATTTATTATGATTGGATATTGGTCCAAGTCTAATTTTTTTCAGACTTCTTTTCAATTTTTCAAATAGTCCTTATCAGTATTACCATTAGGAAAACAAAAATGTATTAATTATATTGAAATGAAAAATATCCAAACTGCATGATTATCTCAATAGATGCCCCTCTCCCAAAACCTTCAGAAAAATAATATTTATTTATGTTAAAAATTCTGTAAACTTTGGGCTAGAAGGAAAATTTTTTTTTTTAATTTTTATTTTATTTGAATAACATATGTGTGGGTAATTCCTCAACAATAACCCTTACATAGTTTTCCGCCACAAATTTTTCCCCCCAACTCCCCACCCCTCCCCCTAGATGGCAGGATATCCACTACATGTTAATCACGTTAAAATATTGGCAAATCGAATATATGTATACATAAGAAGGAAAATTTTTTAACATGATAAACCAAATGTAAGCATTAAATGCAATGAGAAACAGTAGCTTATCCCATTAACATAAGAATCTAGCAGAGATTCCACCTTATTCTACTAGTTAAAAATATAGTTCCATAGCAATAGTAATAAAAGAGTAAGAAATTAAAAGAATAAAGTTAGGCAAATGAGAAACAAAACCCTATTCATTGATGGCATGATGATTTTCTTAGAAAATTGCAGGGAATCAGCAAGAAAATTAATTGTGACAATAGCTTCAGTAAAGTTGTAGTCAAAAAAAAATCTAGGAAAATCAATAGCATTTCTCTACAATAACAGCAAAACTTAGGATGCAATAATAGAAAGAGGAGCTTCTTTCACAATAACTACAAAATGCATTTGACACTCAATTTACCAAAACACATTTCATATTTGTATAGATTCAATTGTAGAATATTTCTTCAAATAAACAATAAAATAAATAAATAATAAATAAAATAAAATAAATAAACAATAAAAATTACATTACTAAAGTTAACTTATGGCTTTAGTGCTACATGACTCAAATTCCCAAACAATGTTTTGCTATTGTTGAGTAGTTTCAGTTGTATCTGACTCTTCATGACCCAATTTGGGGTTTTCTTGGAAAAGACACTAAAGGGGTTTGCCATTTTCTTCTCTAGCTCATTTTACAGATGAAAAAACTGAGGCAAACAGGGTTAAGTAATTTGCCCAAGATCACATAGCTAATAATTGTCTGAGGCTGGATATGAACTGGATAAGAACCCAGGAAGATGAGTTTTTTGATTGCATCACCTAGGGACCCTGTAATTTCTCTGTCTCACTCTCTGTCTCAGTCTCTGTCTCTCTTTCTCTCTTTCTCTCCCTACACCCTCTTCCCCTTCCCCCTCTTTCTCTTTCCCTACATATTCATATTAATATATAGCTATGTGAGATTCAAAAGAATTTTTTTGTTTCTTGGCAAATAGGTAATAAAAATAAATGTACATGATAATTTTATTATATATTTAAAATGAATAACATGTCTTCATTTTATCATGTTATAGAAATGCTTGTTTTATTTCATAAATTAAAAATAAAATACAGGTAAGAAAGGGCATTGACAAAATAGCCTGCTCCCAACAACTCCAAGGGATAAGCAGTGAAAATGTTATTGTCCTCATCTTATAGGCAAGAAAAATGAGCCTTGGGGGGAGCTGACCAAGATGCTGGGGTTAGTAGGTGGCGCATGTGGGTGGGTGACCCATTCTCCTCATTCCATGTCCCAGTCTCTGCACTCTGCCTTTGTCTTTAAGGAGTTCCTTCTGCACACAGCGATCTAACAAATGCCACTTGAAGTCTTTGGCTACAGAACAGAGAGTCTTAGAACAAAACATGTTATGAGGTTTTGTCTCGCTGAGAGGAGATAGCAAATCCCGGGCACAGAACCGAGTGCCCATATTTCTGCACTCTGATAATAAGGAAAGAAAACACAGTCATGTATTTTGGTTAGTTTTGGTACGCACAGTTCAGGCTAGGAAATTCCCTCCAATTTTGGCTCCTTACTCAGCGTTTCCTTTTTTCCCTAAGTGTTTCAGTTTTTAAAACACCAGCAGTCCTTGATCGGAGGTAATAACAAAGAATTGAACATCCTGGAACTTAGGACATTCCAGGGCCTCAGCATCATGGCCATTACTGTAATAAGGAAGATAACAACGAGGCCCAAAGTCTCGTTTTGCCATGTAAGGCTCCATGGAGATACAGAAAGAAAAGCAGAGTGGACTTTCCATTTAGGGTCAAAGCCAATAATTCAGTGGGATTTGGTGTTTAAAAATAGACACATTTGTGTAAGTGGTCGCAGCTGGCAAAAGTCTAGCTTGTGGGCCTCAGGGCAATCTCTTGCTAATCTCTTTGGCATTTGGCCGGGTGGGCCTCACCATGGAGATTTAGCTGCCTTCTGCTTTGGGCTTCCTGGAACAGAGATCATCAATTACCCAGGGCTGCTTGGAACCCACTTGCTTATTTGTGTGTGGTTTTGGCATAATAACTGGAATTTCTATAGCACTTAAATGTTTTTAAAAATATTTTCCTTACAAAAATTCTACATTGCAGGTACTTTTAGTATCATTATTCACATTTTGCAGATGAGGAACTTAAAATATTTTCAGTACTTTTCTAGGAAGAGTCAGGATTTGAAAGCAGATTCAAAATCAGGTCTTTTGTCTCTTTCTTCAATGCTATCACCACTGTTCCAAAATCACCAGTGTGGACATTTTTCTGATTAACTCATTTATTATCAGACAAACTTAGAAGGCTCATTATAGAAAATACTACAGATTTAGAAAGTTAAATAAGTTCCCTTTCTGGTGATCTTTCAGATAGATGAGTCTCTTGCCAGTAAGAGGAAGGAGTATGGTTGGCCATTTTTAAAGAGCTGTCTCAACATGACAGTCCAACTATCAGAACTTTCTAAATTAGTGTTCCAACTCCCTTTCTCTCTCCTCTTGACCCTGAAGAAGTCCCTCTGCTCACTAAGACCTACAGCACTCAAAAATGGAGCATCAAGATCAAACTTTGATGCTGCCAAATATTCACATTCAATTCCTACTTTGAAACTAGAGTATTTAATGTATATGGGAAGATTAAAAGATTATTCATCAAACATTATACTCAGGAGATTACCTATAATATACAAAACCACTATTGGTTTCACTATGAGTGTCAGATTCCATCCAACCCAATCCAAAAGGGCTGTCCAAATCCAGCTAGTGCACATGGCAGCAAGGTCCAATGGAGGCAGCACTGCTGAGAGGGAGAAGACCTGGATTCGAAACCTACTTAGGTCTATCATTTGTTAGCAATATGTTCTTGGGCAAATCATGGGATCATTATATTTAAAACTGATAAGGACCCTAGAGATCTAAACCTTTCATTACACAGATAAGTAAACTGATCATGATACAATGGAAAGGGCACTGATTTTAGAGAACTAGGTTCAAATTCTGCTTCTGAAGGTGTCTACTTGTGTGGATTCTGGGGACAAATTACTAACTTCTTTGGGTCCCTGATGGAGGGAGTTCCCTCACCTGGAGTTTTTTTTTTCTTTTTTGCTTTTTTTCTGAGGCAATTGAGGTTAAGTGACTTGCCCAGGGTCACACAGCTAGGAAGTGTTAAGTGTCTGAGACCAGATTTGAACCCAGGTCCTCCTGACTTCAGGGCTGGTGCTCTATCCACTGTACCATCTAACTGCCTCTCTCACTTGGAGTTTTCTAAACCAATGGAAAACATGTTTGTGTGTGTGTGTGTGTGTGTGTGTGTGTGTGTGTGTGTGAATGTATATAATGCATATATATCTATAATTATATACATACATTATATATATACATACATATACATATACATATATATATATATATATATATATATATATATATATATTTATCTGTCTAGGTCCATTCTCGACAAGGACCAAAATGACATCACAATGCTAGAGTTGAGTTGAGTGTCCGACTGTGACTAATCAGTCAAATACAATCCTCCCCCCTCCTCCATCTCTCTAGGGAAATGGATTATAAAATCTTGAGCTAGATGAGAACTTAGAGCACTTCTAGTCAAACTTCCTCATTTTACAGATGAAGAAACTGAGACCCAGAGAAGCCTAAGGTCGTATGGGTAATAGATATCAAAGATCAGACTTCAGAGCCAGAGGTTTTTCCCCTGGGACCCTTCTAACACTTAATTCATGATCTTCAGAGCCCTCAAGAAATAACACACCCAGGAATATAAATAATAAATGACAATCATTGGGCCATGATGCTTTTTATAAATCATTTGAAATCACTAAAGCTTCTGTTTTCTTATTTTTTAAAAAATGAAGATAATACCTGACAACAACCTACATTTATATAGCACTTCATTGTTGATGCATTTTTATTACTAAAATCTTATGGGAATGGAGCATAACATCAGAATACTCACTATTGACTACCATAAAGCAATCCTTGTTTTGTATAGATATTTGTGTGATTAAGCGACTTCACCAATGTTTTATTTCCACTGTCTGTTTGACCATTTTCTATTTCTAGTTATACAAAAGGAGCATGCACTGATAGTGGTGTTTCATGCAGGAAATGCCCTACTTCACCGTCAGGAACTAATGGCTTTCTGTTTTGGGGCATCCCCATGGTTTCATCTCAAAGTGAGCAAGCATTACAATAATCATTTGGTAATTGCCTTCCAGAACACTCTCTGATCTAGCATCCTTTCAAGATGTCCAAGTGAGCCATATGCTGGCATTTGGTACAAATTGGCAGGCCTGGAGGCTAATTGGTGCCCTGAAGAATGAGTACTTTCAATTGTAATAACAGCTCTGTTAAAAAAAGCATTTTGTTTTAAGAAACAAAATCTGGGACTATGACATTTGCAAAATATTGACCAAAGAGAAGTCTGATCTCTGTTTACTAAATGGTGTTCTCTCTCTGGTTTCTCCTTTATCTTGTCCAGCTCTCTTTTAGCCACTGATGTGAAAGAACATTGAAGCAGACCACTGCACTTCATAGCTTTTTAGTGTTTACATATTTATCTCCAAAACTTTGGGTAGGTCCAGCTAAGAGCCTAGAAATAGAGGCAAAAAGTCAGATGAAGTCACCCAAGAGCTCTATTCATACTGCCAGTGGAGGATTAATTTCTTACCTAATATTTTCCAGTGATTTTATTTTTATTAAATCTTAGTGGATTTTAAGATGGAGCATCTACTCCTTTCCCTGGAACACTATTCTATGATCTAATTGGATTCTTCATTCGCCAAGTTCCCCAGAATGTTTATCCAAAAAAGTCTTTGCTCAGTCTCCACAGCTTGCTTAGTTATTTGTATTCATCAGAAAAATTGTAAAAGAAAAAAAATCCTCTTGAAGGAATAGGCCTCAGTTCATTTGTAAAATATATAGACAACTAACTCAAATTTATAAGAATGAAAGTCATTTTCCAGTTGACCATTTGGTCAAAAGATACAATTTTCAGATGAAGAAATTGAAAACATTTCTAGTCATATGAAAAAATGCTCTAAATCACTATTGATCAGAGAAATGAAAATTAAGACAACTCTGAGGTACCATTACACACTTCTCAGATTGGCTAAAATGACAGGAAAAGATAATGATAAATATTGGAATGGGTGCGGGAAAATTGGAACACTAATTCATTATTGGTAGAGTTGTGAACTGATCCAACCATTCTGGAGAGCAAATTGGAACTATGACCAAAGGGCTATCAAACTGTGCATATCCTTTGACACAGCAGTGTTTCTACTGGGCTTACATTGCAAAGAGATCTTAAAGGAGGGAAAGGGACCCACATGTGCAAAAAATGTTTGAAGTGTCAAGGAACTGGAAACTGAGTGGATGTTCATCAGTTGGAGAATGGCTGAATAAGTTATGGTATATGAATGTTATGGAATATTACTGTTCTGTAGGAAATGAATCAGCAGGATGATTTAAACAAGACCTGGAGAGACTAAGGAACTGATGCTGAGTGAAATGAGTGGAACCAGGAGATCATTATACAGCAAGATTATATGATGATTAATTCTGATGGAAGTGGCTCTTTTCAACAATGAAGTGACTCAGGGAAATACCAATGATTTTATGATCAACAGAGCCATCTGCACCCATAGAGAAGACTGTGGACCACAACATGATATTTTCACTTTTTGTTATTGTTTGCTTGGTTTTTTTTTGTTTGTTTGTTTGTTTCCCATTTTTTTCTGACCTGACTTTTCTTGAGTAGCATGATAATTGTGGAAATATGTATAAAAGAATTGCATATATTTAACATATTTTGGATTATTTGCTGTCTAGGGAGGAAGAAAAATTTGGAACACAAGATTTTGCAAGGATGAATATGGAAAACTATCTTTGCATATCTTTTGAATAATAAAAAGCTGTTATTTAAAACAAAATAAACATTAAAAAAGGAAAAGGTAAAAGACCCAAGTAAACATCATAAAATTGTGTATAAAAGCATACATAATAATATTGATAACTGTATTTTTTCTAAAGTTGATATTGATTTAGTTTTTATTAGAAATAATTTTGATATTTATAATGAAAAATTAAAAAAATAAAGGCAACTTCATCTTGGAATCAGAAAAAATGAATGTTAGATTTAATGCCAGAATGTACTTAAAGGACATCTGACATCTTCATTTTACTGATGAGGAAGCTGAGGCCCAGAGCAGTAAAGTGCCTCTAAATTCAGCATTTTGCATTGGACAACTAAATACTTTTACACATTACCTCTGGTTTTAGAAACATGGGGTTTCTTTCCTGACACAACTCAAATGCTCTCTTCTAAAGGAGGATCTACCTAGTCTCTTCAACTATTAGTGCTTTCCTCTTCAACATTATCATGTATTTGTTGAGTTCTGTTTTGTATATGGAGAAACAAGGGAAGAAGAAGGGAATAAGCATTATATATATTGCTGTTTTTCAGTCATTTTCCTTGTGTCTGACTCTTTGTGATCCCATTTCAGATTTTCTTGGCAAAGATACCAGTGTGTTTTGTACTTCCTTCTCCAGCTCATTTTACAGATGAGAAAACTGAGGCAAACTGGGTAAAATAATTTGACCAAAGTCATACAGTTAGTGAGTGTGTGAAGGTAGAATTGATCTCAGAAAGATGAGTTTTCCTGATTTTAAGTTTGGCAGTCTACCCCCTTTGACACCTAGTTGCTATTTAAGCATTTATATAATGCCTATCATGTACGAGGTATTGTGTTAAGCACTTTACAAATTTTATCTCATTTAATTATTACAACACTGCAAAGAAAGTGCTATTATTATATCTCCATTTTAGAGTTAAGGAAACCAAGGCAAACAGGAGATAAGTCACTTGTCCAGGATCACATTTGAGGCTGTATTTGAACTTGGGTCTTCCTGAATCCAGACATAGTCTGGAACTCTAAAAAGTCTCCTGATGCTAGAACCAGGCAGGACCAGAGCCTTGGTCAAATCCTACAGCTCTAGCCCAAATCAATCATATTTCCAAATCGTATCCCAAGATAACTGGGATGGGACCTGATGGGACCGTGGAGGAATGGGCACAGTCATAGTTAGTGAGGGCCACAAGATACCCCACTAACCTGGTGAGATGCAGATGGCAATTGTAGAGATGATTTAGGCACCCACAGCCTCCAGATCTGGGGGATAGCTCTTCCATTCTGGGTTAATTTCTAAAGCAATGGTCCAGGCTGGGTAATCCAAGTTAACTTGGTGGAAGCTTCCATTCCTCCCCTCCTTGCCCATCTCATTGCCATCTGTGGTTCCTGCCATCACTAATTGGATCATTTTATTCATGCCACAATGAGGGTATTCTTAGGAGTGGAACGTAAGGAGGAGGATGTGACGGGTAAAGGAAAAGGTACTCTCTGTTCTTTCCCCCTTCCCTTGTTGTCCCCTAAATAAAATATTTATTTATGTGTATATACATATTTGTATTTATATATGTATATATTTATTTTATGCATGTATGTATGTAATCATATACCCATTTTTTTAGGTGAGACAATTATGGATCCAAGAATTTATTTGCACAATTAGTTACACAATTAGTGTTAGAATTTGAATCAGGTCTTCTTTTAGCTATAAGCCATCTAATCCAGAGAACACTGAGGATGCCTTCCTTGGCCATTCTTTCAGGCTGTGATTCGTAATTGCATCCATCTCCTTGTGGTCAAAAGAGAATAAGAGCTTTTTGGGGGTTAATGTCTAAGGCAAATGTAGGCTTCATTTCAGGGGGGAAAGCATTAATACCTAGCTAGTCAAAAATGAGGTGATTTGTGGGAGATACTGGGTTCTACTTTATTGGAGGTTAATCTGGGATAGATTAAAGAGTGCTGCATTTGCAGTCAGGAAGTCTCATCCTTCTGAATTGAAATTCACCACTGGATACTTGCTGTGTGATAAGTCATTTAACCCCATTTGCCTTAGTTTCCTCATCACTCCAGTATTTTTGCTAAGAAAATCCCAAATAAGGTCACAAAGAATTGGACACAACTGCAAAATGACTAGACAATAACACATAATTTTGAGATCAATTCTAATTAAAACATTGTAAGATTCTGTCCCTGTATAGGAAGTAGATAATTAAGAAAAAGAAATTCTAACCCTCATTCCAACTTCTCAGGCTCTACTATGGATTCCTTCTCAGAATAATGTTTTAAGATGTATAAATTAAAACATACAGCATTATAAATGAAACCAAATATATTAAAATATAATCATTAGAATATATATATTTAAAAAAAATTAAAACATCTAAAATCTCAGTTTAAGAATCTCTTAGAAGTTTTTTGTTTTTTCTAAAACACCAGCAGATATTCCAAGAATGGATCCACTAAAAAACACAGGTAGGATGACAGACTCTGGGTATTACTGTTTCCTCAGTCATCCTCCTACCAATTTGCCTTCCCTGTTCCTGTACCCCAACTGGGCCAGATGAACTGTGAAACAACCCAAGTGAGGTCAAGCATCTCATTCAAAATTAAATAACAGTTGTCACTTTTCCTTTTGCAGTCAACTGCACACAGAACAATGGGGGTCAAGGGCTAGAATCATGAACAGTTCTTGGATGTTATGTTCCTAGAGATAGCCTGCCTCTTCCCATACTCTATACTGTTCTCTTTCTTTGCCATTGCAATCCCATGGCTCATAGAGAAATGCTTGGAATAGAGCACAAAATCAATACATCAAAAATGAGCTCCAATGTATTCTAAAAATTACTTTGGTAGGTTCAGTTCCCTCAATACAGTGATTCTAGTGCAACTAATTTCAATGTGAGGGCAGCAGCTGCTGGAGTTCTTTGAGCTTCTGAAAATGGAATTTTTGGTTCAATTCAACTAAGTTCAGCAACTAAAAGTTGCAGTACCTACTATGTATGTCATTTAGGATATAAATATAGCCCCCTTCCTCTTGCTGAGATTAGGAGCAGGGAGCAGTCAGGTCGAAAAATTGAAACAGAACAAGAAGATGCTGAAGAAACAGAGAAGGAAATCATAGGATGGTAGATCTACAACTAGAAAGAAACTTTGAGACCATTGAGTTCAACTCCCTCTTTTTATAAATAAGGAAACTAAATCTCAGAGAAGAAAGGTGACTTGCCCAAGCTCACAGAACTAGTAAGTCACTGAGGAGGAATTTAAATAGAAATCTTCCTGAATCAATCCCAATACTCTACCCACTCTATTATACTAACTTTTCAAAAATAGTTATTAAAAAACTTTATTGATGCCTTTAAAAATATTTATTGTTATTACTTCCCAGTAACTTCCTTCCTAAGCCTTCCCAACCCTCCCTTATAATTTATAAGTGAAATAAAGCAAAATAAGTGAATGAAACTGCCACATCTGAAAGGAGGAAAGTTCACCTCATCAACCTCATCTGAAGTTGATTAGATTCTGGAGGTCTTTCACTATTTTTAATTCACCATACAAATCATTCTCTCACTTTTCCTTACTTTGCTTTGCTTCAGATCATAAGTCTTCTCAAGTTTCTCTAACCATACAATAATATTCCACAATATTTCTTAACTACGAATTGTTCAATTATTCTATATTTGATGGAAACCTACTTTCCTTCATGTTTTTTGCTATTTATCAAAAAAAATTTGTACATATGGGGCGTTTCCCTATGTCTTCAATTTCCTTGGAATATGTACTTAGCAATAAAATAGTATACTATGTTTTAGTGTCCCCAACATTTATCACTATTGTTCTTTGTAATCTTAAGCTATTTATTAAAACTAATTTAATTAATTTAATTTAATTAGTGATTTAGAGAATCATTCACATGGCTCTTGATTGATCCCTTCTCATCTAACAGAGAGCCCAGCACAAAGCTGACACAATAAAAGCTTATAAATTGATTGAATGAATGATAGCTGGTGGGTCATGATGTCATTATTTCCCAGATAGCTAGATGGTACCTGGTTTCAAGGAACTTATGGTCCACATTTTCTGTAAGAATTTCTGGCAATATATTTAATTTAACTACAGCAACTTCAAATTCTCCCTCTCTTTCTCTAATTGCTTAGCCTTTTCCTTCCCAGGAAAGTAAAATCAATAAGATCAACATTTATTTTGGGTCTCGGTTTTAAGGGTTCAGGTAAATTTCATTTTGTTTGTTTTTGTTTATTTGTTTGTTTGTTTTTTCCCCCTTTGGAGACACTTTTTACATTACAAACAAAGGCAAATAAGAATGTTTTCCCTGAGGCACTAGAAGGCATCCTAAGTCTTAAAATGCTCAGTTTCTTCTAACTTTTGAAGGTTTATCAACTAGAAGACCTGAAGAATCTTTGGAATTTTGCTGGGAGAAATCCTTTTGTCAAATTTGAGCTCTCTATTCAACTAGAATAAGACAAATAGATTTTTTTTTCCTAAACATTTTTTTGAAGTCTGAGTTAGAAGTTATATAAATCCTAGACCACTTGATGTCTACATAGGTTTAAGTCTGTCAAGCCAGGGTGCCATATTAAAAGCAGGAGAAGTCACTATGCTTAGGACACGAAATATTTGCATGGTGAGTGAAACCTTCTGCAGCTGTACTCTATCCCTTATTACTTTATTTTGTACATGGATAGGATTTTCATGGGAGAAGGGGATCAAGAAGAGCAATTTAAGTAAGTGTTAGGACTTTAGCATCACCAATATGTGACCTAATACTGGAAAATGACTAGATTTCTGATGCTGAGGAAAATGAATAAATAATAAATATATATGCATTATATCATGTAGCCTTTTTCTAATGACTCATACCAACTTTTTGTTTAGTTCTGCCTATGACCATGAATCAAACAAAATAACCCCTTTCCCCACTCCTGGAAAACCTTGTCTACTCACAGTAGGTCAGAATGGTGATCATATTCTTTCAAGACCCAGTTTAAGCACAAAATTCTTCATGATACCTTTCCTCACTAATTACTTTGTGTTTAACTTACATTTATTTTGTTTTTATTCTATATAGTTTTATACAGATAATTGGGTGTTTTTTTTTACAAATATCTTTGACATTCAATAAATGCCATTTTATCAATTGACTAATAAAGGGACCCTGGGATCATATATTTAGACCTGGATAAGACCTGAGATGTCACCTAATCTAAACTACCTCATTTTATAAAAATTAAAAAAAAGTAGAGAACCATTGCCCCAAGTCACACAGGTGGTCAATTGAAAAGTTGGGATTTCAAACCAGATCTTCTGACTCCAAATCCAGGACTATTTCCACTGCGTGCATTTGAGAGGCAGGAGTGAGAATGATGGGTTTGTGGGACAGTGAGGAGATTTAATTGACTAGAGTGGAGAAGACACATTAGATATTAGTGGGGAATCAGATTGGGTTGGTAGGATGGGGTCAGATTAGGCAGGTGCTTGAAAGCCAGTCTGAAAAATTTAGAAGGACTCCTAGGAAATAAGAACAATTGAGGAGAACAGTAGTGGATCTCATAAGAGTGACTCCCAAGGGAGATTAAATCTCGGGGCAGCATGGAGGATAGACAGAATGAAGGGGACAACCTCCAGGATTGTGGCTTCTCCAAAGGTGCTTGCTGGCTGAGGTCTTTTGTTCTGAGTTTGCTCAGGTTCACTTCTAAGAGCAACCTTCTTGTTCCAAAGAGCCAAAACCACCTTCCCTGTTTACCATATGCTTTATAGCACAGCAGACTTGATCAGTCTTGGAAAACCAAACAAAGTTCTCTTACAATGAGAGGGAGTATGAGGAAATCCAAAATCCAAAAACTCTATTGGTCTTATATTACTCAACTCATCTGGGAATGCAGACTTGCCCTTTATAGTTATTTCCAATTCTGCTTTCTAGTTCAGACCACACCTTTCTGTCAAAGCACTTATTATTTTTTTCACACAAGACTCCTCCTGTCTAAGTCCAAAGCCTTAGTCTTGGATTAAAGCTAACCATCTGCTTCTTACCCCATAAGCATTTCTGAATACTTCAAGAAAATTTCTCTTAGCCCAACTCACTTTCCTGGATAAGAATTATCCCTTTCTATTCCCCTACTATCCTTTCTCTATCATTTTCTGAGCTATACCTGTGTTAAAACTTTGGGATTTCTCCTGAATTTACTTTCTTTTAAAATCTTCAATTCCTTGACCACTCTTCCTTTGCTGTACCCCAACTCAAAATCTCCAGCCCTCTGGGGTTAGATAGAACTCAAATCACAATTTTCAGATCTCAGGAAAGCTTAATTATAGGTGTGTGGACTTTCTTTCAAAGACTAATACACAATGCAGAATTAATTGGATTCAAATCAATTGGATAATTTATAGAGAATTAAGGAGCTACGATACAATAGGTACTATGCCAGGATCTGGGGGTACAAATACAAAAATAATGAAACAGCCTTTCCCCTTAAGGGACTTATATTTTAGCAAGATTATCTTTGAATAGGGACTAGACCTATGATTTCATTGATTTAGGGAAATACCAGATGTGGAAACTCCATTTATCAATGTAGGGTAATGCTTTCTTTGCAATTTATAATCTTAGAGAATTGTGCTAGAACTCTCTGGGAAGTTGAGTGATTTGCTCAAGAGTCTGTATAGCACACAAATGGTAGAAATGAAATTTGAACCCAGATCCTTGAGTCCTAGTCCAACTCTCTATTCATTACTCCATGCTATCTCTCAAGCACTAATATTAAAATGAGCATATCTTAAACTAATTTTATTTCAATTACTCTAAATACAGAACGAATGGGCTTTCTCTTTCAATTCATATATGACTTTTAGAAGGCTTGTATTTGTTATTGTTGGCTCTTTTTGAGGGGGTGTGGAGGGGTATTTCTCACAGAAGGAGGACAGAAAGTCTTTGAATTTTTTAGATCTTTATTGTTTATTTTAACATTCCAATATTTATGCTTTAATCTTTGATAAACTTAGGCCTTATTCAAAATGTTTGGCCACAATGTTTAAGGCTCGTAAAAATAGTCAGACAATAGAGTGCTAAAAAATCCAAGAGAGGTAGTAAAAAGTTAAGAGTTGAGAGAGGCTAATAATTCACTTCTAGACCTTGAAGTTACTTGAAGTCATGCCAGTCCGGATTGCTAGGGAAAGGTTGCTGTTAATTCTATTTTTATCAACTTTTTTTACATCTTGGGTGTTTAAATAGGGGAAAATGTTATCTTCCTTGTAAGAATCATGTGAAAATTTCAGATTCCCTTTTATTCAGACACACATTTATCTTTCCTCAATATCAAGGCAACTTAAGAAAATAATAATAAAGAAGGAGAACAAGAAAGGAGGTGTAGAAGGAGGAGGAGAAAGAAGAGGAGAAGAAAAAAGAGGAAGAGGAGGAGAAGGAGCAGGAGAAGAAGGAGAAGAAAGAGGAGGAGGAGGAGAAGGAGGAGGAAGAGGAGGAGGAAGAAGAGGAGGA
>JAJPUD010001663.1:284282-299134 GCA_023553655.1 Myrmecobius fasciatus | reverse complement strand
GGAGGAGGAGGAGGAGGAGGAGGAGGAGTACAAACACTTATAAAATGCTGCCTTTTTGCCAGGCACTGTGCTAAATGCTTTAAAAACATTATCTTATTATTTGAAACTCAAAACTTGGAGGTAGGTACTATTTTTATCTCTATTTTACAGATGAGAAAAACTGAGGCAAACACATTAATTGACCTAACCAAGGTTACATAACTAGTAAATGTGCTGGTTTTGAACTCAAATCTTAACTCCAAGTCCATAAATTTATCCATAGTATCACTAAGCTGTTGCTGTCTTTTGGAACAACCCGTATTAATAGTAAGCATTTTAACACTTTCAAGTTTACAAAACACCTTGTATGTATTACCTCATTTGAGTCTCATAAGCACAGCTACTATCATTCTGCATCTATAGGGCAGAATATTTTACAGTAAGAAAGATCTTGATTCAAGTTTCACTTCTGCCTCCTTTTAGCTTCATGAGCTTGAGTTAGTGATTTAATTTCTTAGGGCCTCAGGCAAATTTTTTCCCCTTAAGTAATGGGGTTAACCCCCATTACTCCACTTGCCTAGGGTTGCATAGCTAGTACATGTCTGAGACTGGATCTAAAATCAGGTCCTCCTGACTCTAGAGCCCATGCTTTATCTGCTGTGTAACCTAGCTGTAAATCCCCCACTCTCTTGCCCAGGCAACTTTTAAAGATTTTTAAGTTACAGACTAGTTGCTCATCTATGTTGGAGGAAAGAAATTTCACAACGGGGTTTTCTTACCATTGAATTCATAGGAATTTAGACCAAAGACCAAATTAATCTATTTATTAATTGATAAGCATAATTATTCTTACTATTATTGTTATAAACTTTTAACCAATATCAATCAGTTAATTATGAGAGGTGGGACAGAAAGGTGTCACATTGGCTAAAACATTAGACTTGGAATTAGGAAAACTCATTTTTTAAAATTCAAATCCAGCCTTAGGTACTTACCAGCTATGTGACCCTGGGCAAGTCACTTAATCCTGCTTTCCTCAGTTTCCTCATCTATAAAATGAGTGAAGAAGAAAATGACAAACCATTCCATTATCTTTGTCAAGAAACCCCCCCAGATGTAATCAGAAAGCGTTGAACATAACTGAAATGAACAACAATAACGAGAGTTATAGGATATAGTGGAGAGACATTTGAATTTACAGTCAGAAGACTGATTGAATCTGGGTTATGTGTCAGGTCACTTCACCTCTCTTGGCTTCAGGTCGTTTTTTGTTTATGTGTTTTCGTTTTTAAGTGAAAAATGGAAGAGTTGCCATAAGATTGGAAAATAGAAAAGTGTTGCAAAACTAAAGAAGAACAAATATCTTGTTTTTCAAGAATAGCAAAAAGAATAGAAGCCATACACTATAACTCAGTGAGTTTAACTTTAAATTCTGGCAAAATTCTAGGACATATTTCAAAATGGATCAGCATAGCTTTGTCAAGAATAAGTCATACTAAACTAAACTCATTCCATTTTTTAAAAACAGGGTTACTATATTGGTAGAATAGAGGGAATGTTAATGACATATCTGTTTACATTTTGAAAAAAAAAGAAAATGTTTCTTATGTTATTCTTGTGAAAGAGAAAAATGGGAGTAGGGGAGATGAACTTGAGTGTAATTATATTGTTTCAGAATTAATTCATGAGTTTATGTCATTTCAGTCATGTCTGACTATTCATAGTCTCATTTTGGGGTTTTCTTGACAAAGAGAATGAAGTGATTGGCCATATATTTCTCCAGCTCATTTCACAGATGAGGAAACTGAAGCAATCATGGTTATATGACTTGCTCAGGGTTATACAGCTAAGTATCTGAAACCAAATTCATAAAGAGTAGTCATCCTGATTTCAAGCTCAGTGCTCTAATTGCTGCACCACCTAATTTCCTGATGTCATTCAACAGATCATACCATACATTAAGGCCTAGATGGGACCTTAGAGACTTTATAGTTTAATCCCCTTCCTTTATAGACTAGTTCATAAAGTCATGGGTTTATCGCTGGCTTGGACTTCAGCAATTGTGTTTAACTCCTTCATTTTTTTTTACTATTGAGGAAATAGACCAAATGATATTAATAACTTACCTAAGATTACATAGGGAGTAGGTACAAGAGTTAGAATTTGTATCTGGATCTTCTAATTTCAAATTGTCAAGGATTTAGTGAGAGAAATGTGGGAAGACATTAACAGACACATAAAGTAGTCACTAATAGGTTAATACTAACTTCAAAAAATATCTGTATTGGATTAACCCAAACCTTATGCTAGCTTAACAACTTTATCAATGATATTGACAAGGACACAGATAGGATGGTCATCTGATTTACAGAGAGCATGAAGCCTAGAGGGATGTTGAATGACACCTGGGATCTGAAAAGATCCCAAACATAAATAACAGATCAAATATAATAATATGAAATTTAACAAAGAAAAATGCAAAGTACTGTCCTTGGATTCAAAAATCAAATGAATAAGAGTGAAGTGAGGGAAGAAGGTCTGGATAATAAGTCATGAGAAAAAGATCTGGAGCCTCTACTGGTTTGCCACCATTAGAATTTCTACCCAAAACTGTACTGTCTAGATAAGTGATTGTGTCTCTATTTGGCCACAGACTCCTTTCCATGATTTAAGTCAGCCATATACCTGACATATTATCCCTGTAACTTATCCTCTGTTCCCCTTATTCTAGGAACAGGATTCAAGACATTATTACCATTTCTTCCAGAAAGGATATGCCAATTATCTGCCCTTTGGTTCTATTCACTGACCCTATTACATTTCAAATGAAAATACTTTCTTTAGCCATCACTTCATAAGGGTTGTCTCTCCCTATTAGAAAAAAGCATGTTATGAATAGGAGCTATGGCATTTTTGTTTTTGTCTCCCTAATACTACACACAGTGCTTATCATCTAGTAAATATTTAAAAGAAGTAGTCCCTTTAAAAAATACTTAATGAATGTTTACATTTAAACTGAGCCAATAGCTTGAAATGGCAGCCAAAATAATGTAATGTAATCTTACTCTAAAGAAAGGTATAAGATTAAAAACAGTTAGCTTTAATTCTTTCTCTGAAGAATTAAAATGAATTTCTCAAAAGGGCAACAGAGAGGCAAATGGGGAATGTGTTTAGATTACTGTATGCAACTAATGAGACTATGTATATTTTCTAAGAAGAACGAAAAGAATTGCATGTTAGGAAGGGAAATTGAGCTGGTCCTGTGGTGAGAGTGAAGAATGACAGATGAAGACTTAAGGGCCTTCACTGGTAGCCTCTGGATAACAGAAGAAAATGAGGCAAGCCTCAGCATGTCAAGTGGAACCTCTGTGGAAGACTATGGAAAATGAATTCTACAGAATGCACAGTTATGGATTACTTATCATCATTACTGAAAGTAATTTTCAAATCAATTAGATCACAGATGCATTTAGGGCTTCAAAAATAGAAAAGAGATAGTCCCATTGTTTCTTGCCCAGATAAGACCACATATGTAATTCTGTGCTCAATTCTGGACTTCACATTCCACTGTTAAGATAGAAAACATCTAGAGGATAATATCCAGGATAGTGGGGCAATTTGAGACCATACCATTGGAAAATTGGGGGCATAAAAGAACAAACTGGGAATATTTAACATTTAAAACACTTGTAAAAAGTAAGATTCCTGTCTTCCAGTTTTTGAAGAACTGTTATAAGGAAGAAGAGGTTCAGTTTCCTGGCTTGGCACTGGTATACTATCCAGATTTTACAGGCATACGACAATGAAGGCAGCCAAAGGCTCTGTAGACCTTCAGTTTGGTAGTCAGTCTAATACTCCTTTCACACTTTCCTATAGAGCTTCCCAAACACTGAGGTAGCTCTTCAATGCCTGTGTCAATCTCATTATCAATGTGGACATCCCTGGCAAGGTAAGAGGACTTACCCACAGTATCCAAAACTTTACTATTTACTGTAACTGATGGTTCCATATATGGATGGTGTGGTGCTGGCTGATGGAGGACCGGTGTTTTCTTGGTGTTAATTGTTAGATCAAAATTTGTAAAAGCAGTAGAGAATTGATTCATACTTTATTGCAGCTCAGCTTCGGAAATTGCATTGAGCACATAATCATCTGCAAACAAAAAACCATGAACCAACATTCCTTCCATTTTAGTTTTGACTTGAAGCCTTTTCAAATTGAAGAATTTACCATCAGTAGAGTAGCTGAATTTGATTCCATGTTTGTCCTCTTTGAAGCCATTTGACAACATGACTGAAAAATGCTGAAAAGCATGGGAGCAAACACATAACCTTGTTTCATTCCACTGGGAATGGGGAAAAATCTAGAGAATTGCCCATTGTCCAAGAATCTGGGCAAGCAAACCATCATGAAATTAAAATACTGAAGAACTTCTCTGGGCAACCAAATTTTGACATAATTTTCCATTAGCCTTCATGACTAAGAGTACCAAAAGCCTTGGTCAGATCTACAAAAGTTATACATAGACTTGTTCTGCTCCTGGAATTTTTCCTGAAGTTGTCGGGCAGTAAATACCGTATCAATTGTTCTTTGGCCCCATCTGAAGCCATACTGGCTCTCAGGTAGATGATGTCAACATTTTAGGAAGATTCTGAACATCATCTGGTGGGATAAGATGCCAGCTACCGATGTCCTTTTTTGAACTCAACTGCCAAGCATTCCAATTCTTCTGCAGAGAGCACAACTCCCTGGGCTAACCACGTTGTTTGAATGCCAAATGTGTTCTTGCCAAAAAAGTTTATTTTATGGAGAACTCACACATAGCAAGCTCTCACAAGATGGCCAGAGAAAGCATTACAGGGATACTCAAGGTAGCTCTTAAGACCTGTTTGTGTGATATGCTCCCATATCACTGGCACAGGACTGTCCAGCATGGAGTGCCCTCATCAGAGAAGGTGCCGTGCTCTATGAGCAAAACAGAATTGTATTAGCCCAAAAGAAACACAAGATATGCAAATTTAGAGAAGCCACCCCAAATGTTCACAGGGACTATTTTCATCCAACCCATGGCAGAGCTTTCCAAGCTCATATTGGTCTGATCAACCAATGTAAGTCAACTCTAACTTAGTGATATCATTTTGGTCCTCTTGGAGAACCAAGGACAACAACCAAAACCCTAAGAAAGAGAGATAACCATGTCATTCCCTACTCCACAAATTTCAGGAACTTTCTATCGTTTCTGAGATCAAATATAAGCTCCTCATCTTAACATTTAAAGCTCTTCACAACCTGGTCCCAGATTACATGTCACTCCATCTCTTGTACTGTCTTTGTACTGGCTGTCTCCCACACCTAGAATGCTTTCCTTCCTTACTTCTGCCTCTTGAAACTTCTGGATTCCTTCAACATTACTGTCTACTTTACAGGAAGGTTTTGCTGATTCCTTCAGTTATGGTGTCCTTTCCTCTTGCTCAAATTTTATCTTTTATTTATTTTGTACATACCTGTTTATGTATATATGGTTTCTACATACATAAATGGGTATATGCATAATAGAAACTGTACCATTTTTTCTATATCTCTAGCACCTAGCATTTGGTGCATAGTAAGCATTTAATAAATATTTATGAATTGGCTTATTCTGCTTGGCCCCAGAGGGCAGATCTCAGAACAATAGGTGCAAATTTTAGAAAAAAAAAACAATTTTTAGCACAATATTGGGAACATTTTTTTCTTAAAGATAAGAACTACCTTAAGATTACTTGCTCAAAAGTGGGCTACCTCTCATCACAGGTATTAAGTAGAATTTTGGTGAAACTTGGAGACTTGTCAGATCAGTCATGGTAATCATCTCTATATGTTTCCAAAATAAAAGCATTGAATACATTGAAAGTTTTTGGAAGAAATGTTTTGAAGCTCTATCTCCCAGAAGGAGGTAAGCTATAAATAAGACTCATTTTAGAAAATTGTTTGGGATATTATGGAAAGATTCCAATACAGGCACAGATTTGACTAAATGGTTTTTGAAATTTTTTCCCAACTCTGAGACTCTGTGTGATGTCTCCTAGCTAGAGAGCTTTGACCATTTATTTTCCAGCCAGTAACAAAATACCAAATTAGATATGGAAACAAAAGCAGTGAAAGTTTTGTTAGTATTAAATTCAGATAATTCTTCTAGACTAAAACAAAAGATAAATCTGAAGGACTACTATTTTTGATAAGTTGTTTAAAAATTAATGCCATCCGTCCTTGGCTTTATTGAATAACAAAAGTTATATGAAAGCAAATTCCCCTCACAGTCACTACTATAATTTGTTTTGCCATTCAGTTTCAATGCTTTTCCATTTGAAATGCTGAACAAAATCTGTATTCCAAAAATAACATCTATACCTCTTCAGAGAACCACAGGAGTGAGACATAGATGCAAGCTTTGTGAATTTTATATGTTTTCTCTTCTTGTCAGAGTCTGATTGTTAGCTATTGTTCTGACCTTTTTGTTCTTTACAGACTAGATTTTGAGGTGGCAAAAGGAGTTAGTAATGAGGACAGGTGGGGGGATTCCACTATTTCTTCAGGAGTCCATGTTATGACCTCAGAGATCTCATTGTTGGGAAACATTTCCTGAGATTCAGTCCACATTTTCCCTTACTCACTTTTTAATTCCATTATCCTTCTGGATATTCCCATCAACATACCATTCTTCTTTTTCATGCATGTTAACACCCATCTAGATTGGAACTTGGAGACAGCCAGACCAGTCATGGTAGTCATCTGTAGGTGTTTCCAAAATAGAAGCATTGAATACTTTGCAAGTTCTTGAATGAAAGAAGGTCTACCTCCCAGAAGGAAGAAAGCTATGAATAAGGTCCATTTTATAAAATTCTTACTCCTTCAGAATGGAATCTGACAACATCATTTGTTTAGTATGAATTACTGAGCTGTAGAAAGGACATTAGTCATCTAGTCTACTATCTTCATTTTAAAACTTTATCAATTAGTAACCTTTGGCCCAAGGAGGTCCAGTAACTTGCCAATGTGATACTCTAACCATATAATATTTATTAAATCTTAAACTCTTTTTTATTCATTTTCTCCCTTTCTTTCTCTTCTTTCTTATCCCTTTTTCCTTCCTTCCTTCCTTTCTTTCCTTTTTTTCTTCTCTTCTATTCTCCTCCCCCCTCTCTCCTGAATTTTCAGTGGTGTGTTTCCCATTTAAACAAAAATGACATTATTAATCATGAAACATTTACTAACAGAAGGACAATGATTATAATTATAATTATTATAATTATAATGATTATAATTATAAGATAGCAGTCCACTCAAAAAACTGGGTCATACTTTCTCACCAAGGAACATGGTGTCTAGTCATGTTCCCCAGGATATATTATAACTTTGGACTGAAGGCACTGATGTCTTTAGTGACTTTTGGAAACAATCAACCATATAGCTCCTGCTGGATAGCCCCACTCTCTGCTCCTCTTGTAGAGAGATGCTTTCTGCTATACTGGGGCCACTAAAGCAATTTTAAGATTTTAGCAAACCTTAAGCCTGGGAACTAGCAAAGCTTTTCAATTCTGTTTCTTTGCTTGGACTCTGAGGAAGAATTATATTCTTTCACTGAAAAGTGTCCCTTAAACCTGGGACTACCAATGGCTTATCTGAGTTCCAAGGGCTTTTCCTTCTCTTAAGCTGTAGATGGTACCAGAGAGCAAAGAATTCTGTTTCTTTTTAGGTTTTCAAACAGAACATTTTATTTTTCCCCAATATCAGATCAAGTTAGAGACCCAGTGATTGGAGATAATTTTCTTCAGTGAGATGACCTCCTTGCATCAAATGCAGTTGTCTTTGGTCAGTAGTCTCAGATCAAAGCAGCTACTATTATCTCTCTCTCTATTGCTCTTCTCTTTGGAGCTTGTTTTCTCCATGGAGCTACTAACACCTCATTTTCTTATATCTGTCTTGACTCAAAGCAGGCTTCATCATGTGCACTCACCTAAATTATGTTACAATATTTTAGATCTACTATGTTTCTGTAAGATTGGTCATTACTAGTCAGTAAGCAATTGTCCCCTAGTCCCCAAACAGTTACTTAATTTTGAGTTTCCTAACTATATACTTCCAAATCTTAACAACATGTATATGGAAATTTACTACTAGGAAACAATGCACTGCAGCCATCTTTATATTCAGTCCATATTTTTTGCTTCTGAAGATTTGCTTTTACTCAAGTTCTCTCAGAACTATTTGTGTATCTCCTCCAGCCTTTTAATTTGAGGAGCTATTTTTTCTCTAGTCCTTTCAGAACCATCTATGTCCTGAAATTGTTTTTCCTCTGATTTTCTCACACAAGTGTCCTTTTTTCAGTGAATAAAATTTCAGTGAATAAAACATTCACATTAGAAAAGGGCAAAATTATACAGGAATATCATAGGCCAAGCCAGGCAGCTTCAAAATATTTAGGACACCAAAATTTTACCATTTGCAAGACACAGCTATAGGTTCACTTTTCCTTTTGACAAGCTGCAAATTAGGTACACCTTAGCCTTATGAATTGATGGAACAAATGACTAAGTGGTTCTTAGTATTGAAATTTTAGATTGACATTCTAGCTATTTATAATATGCTGCAAGAATGATTCTTAAGAAAGAAGATAGCCATTAGATGGAGGAAGCAACTTTCTATTGTTAAAGGGTTGGACCATGTCACCAGAGGAACTTTAGTCTTCATGATTTGGCTCTGCTGATTGGTCACTGCCTTCTTGATTGGTTACTATTTCAAGAAAACCCTACAATTCTTTCCTTCAATCCCTCCTCTCTGGCCACCTTCTCCACAGTCTTTTTATTGCCTCTTTCCTTACCTTCCTTTTTTGTCTTCTTTTGGAACCATAAAGTGTGATCAAATTTACTCTGCAATTATAGGATATATTAATCTCTGTGACTCCACTCACCCTTTAACTTATTCCTTTAACTTTCAGACCAAAATTCCTCTCCTGTCCATGAATTTCCTACATACATATATATATATAGTTTCCCCCCTTAAAATGTAGGCTTCTTAACATCAAATTTTATCTTCATTTTTGTTTTGTTTATACTTAGTATAAGTCTAGTTTGCCATGTATAAAGAGCTTAATAAATATTTTTCTCATTTATTCATTCATGTCACTTTAAAATATATAATTATATGTAATATGTAACTGTATATGACCTGACTAAACCAGAAGTAGTAGGAAATATGTAGAAGATTTATGCCATGAATGTACATAGTTTTTTCTTGCATTTTGGTAGAAAACTTCATTGTCTCTTTCTTTCTGACTCTTAATAAAGATCACATAGTTTTTTTCTCTCTAGAGCTCATTTGTAGATTAAAGGACAGAGTACTGGATCTACAAGACCTTTTCCTTCTTCTATTCTCTCTCACTGGCACTTTTTTCTCATATTTAGACTAAAAGTCATATTATCCTTATTGGGACTCTCTCATTAAGACTTGACCATTTCTGGCTTTCTGATTACATGGAATTGGTAGGGCATGAATTCCTGGAAAGTAAGTCCTCCAATCAAATTCTAGGAAGTACATTGATTTGCAATTATTAATAATAACAATAATATCTTACATTTGTATATTATTTACTTTGTCTGAGGAACTATGCAAAACATTTTTATTAAGCCCATCCAATGTGCATTAATATTGTTGTGTCTGTAGCTTAGGGTTATTATTAAGAATTATATTCTTAATTTAAAGAAATCCCTTAGATACAATAGATTTACAAAAGTGTTTATAGAGCCAGATATATGTTTGAAAATCCTTACTAATGTAATCCTCTCTCAAGGATTATTATAAAAGACTGATAGAAAATCTTTTATTGAGTCATATTCAACCCAGATCAATGCTTTATCAGCCATTTATTCAAAGATCTTGTAAATTGCTGGCTAGAAAAGCAAGTCAATTGATTTCCTCAAATAGTTTCCTGAAGCAGATGGTGGTAAATGTGAGGGTATTCTTAACAACTGATAGGATTTTTAGAATATCCATCACCTCTCCCATCTTTTTTAAGGAGACTATGTTTTGGTATACAAAAATAAAAAAAAAGTGACCCAAAGTGTCTTTTATTATAATTTAAGATTAAATTACATTTATATATGACTTTAAGAATTACAATTTTTTAAATTATCTAGTTCATTTCCCCCAGTTTGTTAACTCTAATAGAAATTTCTACTTAAGCATCAGATTTTAATATATCTCAACTGTTCCCCCTGGCCAAGGTCCCACTTTAGATACATACTGGTGCAGAACACTCTCTACCACCACTCCCACTGCAAATGTGAATTAGAACACTCCCAAATGCAACTAAAAGCAGTTTAAAATGTAATTGTATAATATTTGACAAAACAAATAAAAATGAAATTAAACATAAATAATGTTAATATGTGAGTTTCAAATTCAATATGTGACCCACAAGGATCCCTATATATGGTTTAGCAGTCCTATTTTTATTTGAATTTAATACTACTGTGATGATATTCAGAATGCCCTAGGAACTGGCTTTACCCAAAACTAGAACAGAAAGATTTTTCTTTTTAAAAATAAGATGACATGAGAATAGCTGGGCAGCTGGGAGAACTGGCCAATGGCAACATTATGATGTAGGTGTTATTTATCTTCAATTCCCTCTTAAACTTCAAATCCATGAAGGCAGGGGACTCTCATTTAATCTTCATGTCTCCTTCAGTGTTTAGCACAGAACTCTGCATGTAGTTAATGCTGATGTATATTGAATTTGACTTTGTTTGAGGGCCTACTCAATTCCTTTGCCATTAATGTTTACTCACAGTGAAGCAGAATACAAACTATATATATAAGCACTGAATATGTGACAAATTAACTTTAATATAAGTTGTATTTGGGTTGTAGCACTAAACTCTATACATGTAAACTTGTTTGTGCCTCGTAGAGCTTTATCATCTCACAATTTAGGACAAATTTAAACCTAAAGGTAGTTTTATTGATTTAAATAATTTGTCCCCTAAGCTTCCTTTGTTGGTGTGCATGCTCTGACATCTAAACAATCTCTAGTAACTTTGAAAAGCAAACTGTTTTACTTATGTACAAGTCACAACAACCAATAATCTTATCACATATTATGTATTACACTCTATTTCCTTAGTTGCTCTTCCTTTAAAATCACTAAAATTTACTCTCCATGATATACTCTGAAATTTCTCCACTATACTTTACAAATGACATTTCCTGATTGGGAATCAAACCTGGGCTGTGGGGTGCAAAAATGTTCATGGGGACTATTTGTGTCTGACCTTTGGTAGAGGATTTTGAGCTCATATTAGTCTGATCAGCCACAGCCAGACACATATTAGAGACACTAGACTCTAATATAATGATATCATTTTGATCCTCTTCAAGAACAAAGGACAATAATCAACCAGTGATACTTTAAAAATATCTTTCTGGAAATTCATTTTTGCCCTGGAATTATTAGATTTCTGATATTTATTAGAAATAACTCAATGTACCCCATGGCCTCACTCTCTGATTGATTGACTCCTCCCAGAACCTTCATGTAGGGAGGGCACATAGATCAGCCATGTCTTCATTATTCTCCAGGATGCATTGCAGACTTTCTCCACCATGGTTCCATAGGGTACCCTCTCCCCACCCCCATCAGTTTTCTCTTAAATTTTCCTCCATTAGAGTATCAACTCCTTGAGAGTAGGAACTATCTGTCTGTTTGTATTTTTATTCCCAGCACTTATCACAGGGCCTGGCATATAGTAAGAGCTTATTAAATTCTTGGTGATAGACTGAAATCACATAACTACTAAGGAATAAGGAAAAATGTCATTTTAATTGGTGTCACTCGCATTATGGATAGTCATAGATAATAGGATATTAGAAACACAAAATCAAGGTGGACTCAGAAGAGACCATCCAGTGTCTGAAATTAATTCAACAAAATTCCCAACAAAATGATCATTCTGATTTTTCTTGAAGACCCATATTGCTAGGGAAATTATTACTTCCCAAAGGATAGCACTCAACTATTGGAGAACTATCATTGATATGATGTTTTCCTTTATACTGAAACAAAATTTAACTTTTCTCCTATTTCTACCAATTGTTCTTTTTGAGGCAAACAGAACAATTATGATTCTTTCTCCAAACCACTCTTCACTGCTTAAATACTGCTATCATTTTCTTCCTCACCACCTTCCATGCTGTGTCATAACACATTTGACTCTACTATACATAAAAACCCCTGTTCACAATATCTACTGACTTAGCTATGCCTTCTTCCAACACATATATGTGGAGTTGTTTTTTTTTAATCTTAATGTAGGAGTTTACATTTGTTGTTATTACATTCTTTTTTAAATTAATTTTTAATTTATAGTATGAGACAAACATTTTCATAATATAGTATAAAAAAGATATGTGAAACTGCAAATCTACTGTGCACAACTTGTTATTCCTGTCAAATATACATGAAAATTACATGACAGAAACTGGGCATGGACCAAAATCCCATGTCATTACCAAGATAAAGTCAAAATGGATATATGACCTAGATATAAAGAGACATTTTACAACACAATTAGAAGAATATGGAAAGTACTACTTCTTAGACTTATGAATAGGTGAATAATTTATGAAAATGTAAGACATAGAGAGCAAAGCTAGGAATAAAATGAATAATGATTACATTAAATTAAAAAAGGTTTATACAAGTAAAAGAAATATAGTAAGGGTAGAAGAAAAGCAGAAAATTGGAAAAATTATAGACAATTTATCAGATAAAGATCTTATATTTACAATATATAGAGAACTTTGTCAAATCTTTAAAAAAAAGTCATTCTCAATTGATAAATGGTCAGAGGAAACAGGTAGTTTTCCAATATTGCTATTTTATCTCATCACTTTGGCTTATGGTTTTCACCTTGTGAAATTTCTCTGGATCCCCAATCTGTCATACTATATGTCAGTTCTCTACTCTAGCTTCGTTTTATCTGCAAAATTGTTAAGAATGTCAGCTAAGCCTCCAAACAGTCTCACTGGCAAAAATGTTAAGCAGCATAAGACCAAGTTTATATCCCTAGGGTACTCTTTGAGACACTTCCATCTAGGCTGACACAAATCCATTAAGCACTATTCTTTAGATGTTGTCTGTTAGTGAGAGGATCTTGTAATAGATAGAAAACTAACCTGAATTAAGAATATCTAAGTTCAACTTCTACCTTTGGTATATATTGGCTATCTAATTGTGGGGAAAATCACATATCATCTTAGCACTCCATCTAACCAGTGGCTGTTATCCATGCTTTGTTTTTGAAGAGGACCAGTGACATCATGGAGTAATTGCAACCAACTGAGTAAAATAAATTGCACAACAATTGCTAGATTACATTGGAATGGAACATCTCTCACTGAGAAATCCCTATAAGTAATAAAAGCATAACTCTAGTCCAACCAAACCAAAACATCATCTCTAGTAGCCTTTTTGTTACCTTTCCTATTTCAAGGATTTCCTTAGTTAGAATATCTGTCTACTGATGAATGACTCCTTTTTGAGCCATTGCTTTTAAAAGGTGTGTATTACTTGAATTGAAATAGCATTTCTTTGTCAAGATTGGGAAAATCAGGCTCTTTTGATGATCTGGGTAAGGCTTTTGTGTTTGCTTCATGCCCTACAATTTACATTGGATCATAGATTTAAAGCTAGTATCTAGTATAATCCCTCCCTCATTTAACATATGGAAGAACTAAGACCACCATATTTAAGTAATTTGTCCAAAGTGACTAAGGGATCCATTTACAGAAGTAGGGTCCTTTCACACAAAATCCAGCACTCTTTCCAATGCACCCCTCTAACCCCAATAATTTGGAATTGATTTTGTTTCATAGAATGTGTGAAGATTGAGGAATAACATTAGAAAATTTATCCCTGAAATCATCTATCCAGAAAATAAGAAATACAAGAGTCCTCCAGAAGGTGAATTACTGGTGACAGATTTTACAGCCATTCCAGAATGACAAAGAATCTCAAACTCTTCAAATTTGGGACATGACCAGAGGGAGGGGTGCCCTGCCATGCACTAACACCTAATCTGCCTGGGAGGAAGTTTCCTCTCAAGAGTCCATTCTGTCATTCATTTGTCACTAATGTTCAAAGTTCTAAAACCTAAGCTAAAGGAACAGGGGCTAAAGACAGGATCCCAGAGTGTCCTTCACTTGAAATCTGAGCCTGTCTGAATTTGAGGATCTAACTTTGGGTTGAAAGATTTGACTTTGAAGGTTTGACCTGCCTTTGGGTGTTTATGTGAGATATTCACCATCTTCTCCCTTTTCAGTTAGACATTTGGTTGAAAGTGGAGACCAAGGAAGCTTGGTCTTAAGTCCTAAACAGGTCTGGTCTTTTTTTTTAATTGAGACAAAAAAAGAAAGAGACAAAGTTACCCTCTATATCACAGGTAGTTAATTTTGCTACTGAATTTACTGAGCGGTTGATTATTTCATTAAGCAATGTCCTGGGTGGCTCAGGTACTCTGAAGACACTGAATATTTGTGCTAAATATCTGGCTAAACATTATTCAGTCTTAGATGGGCAGCCCATTTAATATTTTCAATACTGCAAAATCATTACATTTTGGATTTTTAGCTATGAGATTTATTTAGCATCATTTAAAAAAGTTGAATTCCAAATTATCTCCCTTCTTCTTACCCCTCCCTAATTCCTTAAGAAGGCAAACAATATATTCATTATCTATATGAAGTCATACAAAGAACATTCCCATATTAGCCATGTTGCAAATACATACACACTCTCTCTCTCTCTCTCTCTCTCTCTCTCTCTCTCTCTCTCT
>JAJPUD010001663.1:240971-274034 GCA_023553655.1 Myrmecobius fasciatus | reverse complement strand
CTTGTGCTCCCCAGGTATAATCTTCAAGAACCTAAGGGTACTTTTATGCTACAAAGAAGGTGAGTATAATGTTGTGGTTGTTTAGGGGAAATAGAAGTACTTTTTCTAGTCCCACCACTTCATTTATTCACCCCATTTAGTTTTGCTTCTGAGATGATTTGCATGGTATAGAAAGTCTGAGGAATATAGAAAGTAATCTGTTTACCATAAATTCAGCAAATATCTATACATTTTTTCTCTAAGAGGAATTTCCAGACGATTTACTGATACCTAGAGGTATGTTTGGAGTTGAAAGAATTTTATGATAATAATTCAAAATAAAAGTTTAAACAAGTAGTCTGAGGGAACACACAAGTTCTTAGCTCTAAAGATAGATTCACAATGCTGAAGACCTTTCTTAGTTCTGAAATTGTCTTAAAAAGTCCTAAATAGCTTCTGAAGTTTCCATGTTTGAGGACACTCCCCTCTGCTAGCCACACACATTCTAGGCATCTAATTCCTTTTCCAGTGATATTGTGAAATCTAACAGAAGAATGAGTGCCTATTTATAAATGAGGGAGAGGAAGGCAAATTTCTTGTCACTTATTTTCGCTATACTGTTTAACTAAATGTCTTTTGTTTTGAACTATTATGTCTATTGCATGACTGACAAAAAAAGACATTAATGGGGGCTTATTCACCATAGTTTTGAGTGATACTGGACAACGATGTGCTTGAAATCAGGTGTGGTTTCCAGGAGCCTTATGTAGGAAATTGGGTATTATATTTGGTATTGGGAATTGGCCTTGGGTATTACAGAAGCATCAGAAAATGATTTTAGCAGGGGATAGTGTCATCAAAAATGATAAATCAAAGACCCAATTCATTCCATTCTAAGTTATCACCACTCAGAACCTCATTTGCTGGTATTTTTTTCCATTTACTATTCCTCTTTTCTGTGATCTAAACTGGCTTTTTGCTGGTAAGGAAATTCTCCACCCAGAGGACAGACAAATGGAAATTTTATATCAGCATTGCAAAGAAGTGCTGAAGAGAGATACATTATCATGTGGGACAACTTTAATGCCATTATTGGGCAGAAGATCATTGAGGAGTATATCAGAAATTCAGAAGAAAGGAAGTGCAATAAACTAAGATTGGAATTAACTGTATTTGTAGCCTGTAATTACCCTATTATCCTATTCTCCATTCTCATATTATCTTCTCATGCATCAATTGACACCATCCTTTCTTCTGGAACTGGTATATCCTTTCTCCATCAGGTAAATTTTCAAGTTTTGAAGTAAATGGCCTTTGAGATCCTTTCCAGCTCCCAATCTTTCATCCAATGACTAAATTCTTTGACTTTTCCAACATACACTTCTCCCTTGATTCTGAATCCTGAAAGTGATTGCTCTTCTCTTGGAATTCTTATAGCTTTTTTCCTGGACTTCTTTGCATTTACCAAACTTTTTTTTTGAATCATGGTTATTTGTGTGTGCATTGTCTCTTCCCTTTTTTGACTGTAAGATCCTGGGAAATAAAGTCCAATTATATCTATTTTTATATCCTTATTACAGAATCCAGTAAATAATGCTTAATAAAAGTTTGTTGAATTAGATTGAATGTCATGAGCACATTTCTAGAAGGTGAAGAAACACCTGTAGATATGGAGAAGGCCTTTTGGGAAGACATGTAATTAAATTAATGTTTTTCTCAGTGTGATGAGATTTTTTTCTGATATGTCTGTCATTAAAGGAAGAAATATTTGCAATAGATTGAAACGTTGGTCTCTCAGAGTGACAGTTGTCCTAGACGTTACAAAAGAAGATTGAATAAACAAAGATTCAAGTCCCCACAGAGAATATTGTTTTTATGCAGAAACATTGATAGGCATTAGGGCTGGAAGATTTTCAGTTCAAAGAGGAAGAGGAGACAATAGAGACCATCAGTCTCATCAAATAATTAATCTCAACCACCAATGACTGTAATGGAAGAATTCTACCAGAGCAGAAAAGGAGAATCAGTGAAGCTACAAAACAAATGATGGCAAGAAAAGCATAGTTGTAAGCATAAGGGAAAATTGGGAGGGAAGATTATAAAAATCTGTGCCAGGAAACTGGAGCTGACCTATATATGAACAGTGAAGAATGCAGAGGAATTTGCCTCAAAGAAGCAACTGAGATGAAGCAGACTAAAGAAGGAAAAGTGGGATCCCAGGAATCAGCAACAGAAGTGTAGCAAAATAGATGCTGTTAGAAGATAAGAATGGCTAGTGTGCCATTTTTTCCTGTGTATATGAATGTCATCTGTAAAAAAAAATTTACTACTATGTCTCTTGAATTCATTTAAACTTTTTCCATTCGCAGCCCCTTTTCACCCAAGAAATTTTCATGTGAACTTGGATATGTAGGAATATAAAATAGATATATAAATCAAACATTTACTAATAATAAATCATCATTTCATGACCCCCAAATTCAGGTATGAAACCCCTTTTAGGGTCATGACTCAGTTTAAGATGCTGGAATTTAAAATACGTACCATGTCACCTTTGGAAAAATTCTGTGCGCCTTGTAAGATACAGTTGCAGCAGCAAATAAAGATACACAAGGTGGGAAATGATTAAGGAATTATGGAATTCAGCCTGAAAACCTGGAAATGATAATAGATTTCCAAATGATACCCAGAGAGAGAGCCATGCATTGGTTTGCATGAAGTTTGTCCTCCAGACTTCAGCTGTGACAAAGACTGTCCTGCTTCTGAAAAGGGAAATCTCAGTGTTGGTTATTACTTCCCTGTCCTTTTTCAGATCTACCCACTTCTTCATTTGCAGGCAGCTCTCCTGCATCAAGAAGGAGATTAGGTAAGAGCTTGTCATTTTTATATGCTACTTCCTCAGCCACAAGTTACATACATGCAACGTGACAATGTCAAAGAATATAAAAAATAGTCAAAGATTATTAAGTCTCCATGCACTGGGCACTGGGGAAGTACAAAAAGACATTCGACTTCCCAACTCCAGGTCCAATGCTCCATCTCCTTTTCTACCTAGCTGCCCCAGTGTGACCATAGGCAAATTATATATATATATATATATATGTATATATGTACATACATATATATACATTTTAAAAAATCTTTCTGTGTCTGTTTGCTTACCTGTAAAAATGGAGATGATAATTGTTGTACTATCTATCTCATAGGATTATTGTAAGGAAAGAACCTTCTAAACATATGTTATATAGAAGTGAATTTTTTATTGTTGGAAAGTTTTTGTTTTTCCTGTCTTTGAGCCACTGAAAGAAGTGGCAACATTAAAATACATTCCATGATGGTAGAGTAAACCAAATAAATATCCACATTCCTTAGGAGATAAGCCCCAAATGCTGAGATGAGATTAAGGTGTACACACATAAAAATGAATTGGCAAAGGCCTGAAACTCTTCAAGGCTCCTTTCAAGGTGTTGCTTTAGGGATGTGGGAAGAGAGAAATCAAGCTGGATAGAAAACACCTCATGTTTTACTTTTTTTTAGATGATGGCATTTATCCTAGAACTCTAAGAAAAGCTCCAACAGCTGCAGAGGGTGTCCAAGCTGATCAGCACAGAAATGAATTTTAATAAAGCAAAGTTGACATGCAGCAAATATTTTCTGCAACCCTAGTGTGCACAGACAGATAAATGATCAAGGGATTGCTAGTAGATATCCCCTTGTCTCTAATTCCAGGACAGGAGCAGGAAGGGTAGAGATGGAGCAAAAAGATGGTAAGTATTCAGAATTCTTTTTAGCTTTATAGAAATTAGCTCCCATAGAGATAGTTGTCATCTCTATGCAGCTAAGCCCCAATATAATTATTGACCTCTCATGTCTCTCCTGAGCTCCAGTTCTGAATCTCCAGCTGCTCTCTGGACAGCTCCAATTTCCTGTCTCATAAACAGCTCACACTCAACATATCCAAAATAGAAATCACTATTTCTCCCTCTAAAACTATACTTCCTCATAATTTCTCTATTTCTGTTGAGGGAACCATTATTATCTCAGTCATTCAGAGTCCCAATCTAGGAGTTATCCTTGTTTCTTCACTATTTCTCATCTCCCATATCCATTCAATTGCCAAGCCTGTTCTAAACAATTTATAATATTATCTCACTTTTCATGAAAATCCTGGGAAAAGCTTGTATTGTATATAAAATTTCCCCATTTTACAGTTGAGGAAACTGAGGCAAAAAAGTTAAAGGACTTGTCCACTGTTATACAGGCTAGTAAATGTCTGAGGTCATATTTGAATTCAGATTTTCCTGATTACAAGACCAATGCTCTATTCACCTGCGTGCTTTAAATAGAGTCAGAAAGAGAAAAGCTTCACCTTACAGTTGAGCCAGTAGATCAAGAAGCAATGTAAAAAGCTTTAGAATAAATGGAGCTGGGTTCAAATCCTGCTTCTAAGATTTACTACTTAAGTGGTCTCAGAAAAGGCTTGCTGCATTTCAGTTTTAATTAGCAATGATCACTCCTCCTTTGGATCTCACAGGCTGTGGTAATTTTACTAAACGAGATTCCTCATTTGTGAAATGAAGAGGTTAGAGAGATGGCTGTTGTAGTAAATAGAATACAACAACTAGCCCATACAATTTCTGCCTCAGACTCTAGTAGTTGGGTAGCCTTGAGTAAATCATTTGACATTTCCCATTTTCAGTTTCCTCATCTATAAAATGAGAATAATAACAAAACCTAACTCACAGAGAATATTTGCAAAATGCTTTGCAAATATTAAAATGCCACAAAATTATTGTTGTTGTTGTTGACCTCCAAAGTCTTTTCCAGTCCTAAATCTATGATCATAGAGTCATTTTATTCCATTTGTGAGATGTTCAAAAAGTTGCTTCCCTAGGCATAATATGGTCTCTTCTTGTAGAACCATGAATTCAGTCTGTCATTGGTTTCCAGTAAAGCAGATACTGCTTCCAAATGATCCAAAGATGATATTTAAGAGGGGAAGGTGAGAGGTCCAACATGTTCTGGATTCTTTGAAGGTAAAAGATCCTCCCGTGGTTAAAAGGAAAGGGAAGTAGAGCTAGCTAAAGCCAAGACCTCCCCTCACCCTCCATCCCCAGGCAGTTCCTCCTCAGAGCCATGCAGAGAAAACCACACTTGCTCCAATTTCTGAAATAGCCTCTCATTTTACACAAGATCTAGAGAGTGCAATAAATCTCAAAGCCAATTGTCTGATATCATTTGGTTCTATCAAATGATTTTCAAAGACTTTCCCACTTAGTCTAAGGTCTTTTGAATGATTGCTTAAATTAGGTATCAGGCTGAAATGAGGTATATGTATATCTGAATGACCTATTTCTAACATATCAGGCTGAAATGTGGCACATGTATATCTGAATGATCTATTGCTAACATATAGGATAAAATGGGGTACATGTATATCTGAATGATTTATTTCTAACATATCAGGATAAAATGAGATACATGTATATCTGAATGACCTATTTCTAACATATCAGGCTAAAATGAGGTACATGTAAATCTGAATGACCTATTGCTAACATATCTGGCTGAAATGGGGTACATGTATATCTGAATGACTTATTTCTAACATCTGAAGAGAGTCCTAGGATGTGTAGGTGGGTCCAGTGCTTGGAGACATAATTGAAATTAGTGTTACAAGTATGACTGCCAGTGAGAGCAGGTCTGATGAGAAGTGAAGGGGACCCTGACACAGCAGAGTTGTTCATCTGGGCCTTCCTCCCAATACATATAAATAACCACCAGCTACAAACAACATGAGTTAGCATGTGGTTAGAGCAGCTGCGTTTTGGTCGGATCATCTTGTACGTATAGATAGACTCAGCTCATGATACATTGACATCATGCAAAACCCCTACAATTCTTCACAATATTGTCTTCCCTTGTTGAGATAATGCTATTAGATGTTTTGGAGAGCAGGACAATAACATAAACTTAAGAATTAAATTAAAATTGAATTAACTTGAATTAGGTTATTCAGTAAATTAAAAAACAAAAAAGATGAACATATCCAAAGGCAGGGATATTTCCAAGGATTTTATGATTAGAAAATCTGGTGAGCAGATTCCATTTTGTTCTCTTAAATGAAAAATGAAACAAATGACTAAAATACTTAGGGCTTAATGAGAGCTCAAGTGGAATTGGTGTTTACAATTATTTAGCTTTATTGCCAGAATCAGATAATAATTGATAACCCTATCCCCCTCCTTTAAAGTAGGTTCACTTTTGCTGCATCCATGAAAACAAAAATGACTTAGTCTTAGAGAGTTTGAAGCTTCAGACTCTATTGGCAGAGCTTTCTCTCTCTGTCCCCTAAAGGGACAATTAGATGGCACAGTGAATGACCATCATCCTGGAATCAGGAAGACTTATCTCCCTGAATTCAAATCTAGCCTCAGACATTTACTCGTTTGTGTGACCACAGGTACTTAACCCTCTATGCTTCAGCTGTGTCATCTGTAAAATGAGTTAGAGAAGGAAATACCAAACCATTCCAGTATATTTGCTAAGAAAACCCCAAATGAGGTTCCAAGGAGTCAGACATAAGTCCTGAAAGGGCTAAACAACAAAAGGGGGAAGAACTCCCTTATAGCTATAATAATGGGGTGATAGAAAAACTAGTTTTGAAAAGTAAATTCTTAAATTGTAGGCTGTCAGTATGGATGTCTCTAGATACATTTTCTAAGTGTCTGTTTTTCCTATCAGAAGGGATTCAAAATTTTTCAAAAATTAGATTAAAAAAAGTATCTCATGTAGTCAGTAAAACATGGATTAAACATTGACCTTAAATATCTCTCAATGCAAACCACAATGGCATATATTAGGGATAGTAAAAGTAGAACTCCTTTGATGGAGGGCAAGACAGAGTAAAGTAGGCAAAGAAATGCAAATTGTGAGAATAGAACCTATTTAACCACAAAAATGCCCAGTTGGAACATTATACTGTGCCTTCAACTATCTTAAGCCAGCCCTTTTTTACAATCCTCTTCAATATTCTTAGGAATATTGGAATGCTTTATCTGGCCACCAGATGGCTCTCATCCTTTCCCTTTTACACATTGGATTTAAAACCACTGTCCAGGCCAAGTAAAAATGGCGTCAAAACATAAATAGAAGAATCATTACGATTTTTTAAAAGTGAAAGTCACCTTGTCATGTGCCACCAGTTTGTCAAGCCATCTATGACAATGTAAAGTCACAAATATTGGTAGTATCTGGCCATTCTTATTATTATTGATAAGAGGAAGGGACTGGAATGAACATTTATATAGTGCCTAATACATATGCCAGGCAGTGTGCCAAGCACTTTAAAAAACAAAAACAAAAGCAAATATTACCTCATTTGATCCTCACAAAAACCTTTTGAGGTAGGTGCTATTGTTATCCATTTTGTTGTTGTTGAGTTGTTTCAATTATGTCTAACTTTACATGATTCCATTTAAAGTTTTCTTGGCAAAAATACTGCAGTGGTTTTCCATTTCCTTTTTTCAGTTCATTTAACAGATAAGGAAACTGATGCAAACAGAGTTAAGTGACTTGTCCAGGGTCACACAGCTAGTGAAACTAGATTTGAATTCAAGTCTTCTTGATTCCAGGCCAGTACTCTAGTCACTGTGCCACCAACTGTTTTATTTGATTGTCAAATAAATAGGTACCCAGTCCTCCACAAGGAAGACACTATTTGGGTTGTACGTTTACCTAAAGAAGAGAAAAAAGGAGATAGCAGTAATTGACTTTGATCCTTTATTTTTTCCCTTTATAAAAATTTATTGAACTAAATACAAAATAAGACAAAATAGAATAGAAAAAGAAAGGGATAAAATAAAATAAAAACAAAACATTGCCTTCTGCCCAGCAGAACATATGGGAGGGTTCACAATATATAACAATCAATTTTTCCTTTCAAGAGTTTTCCTGAATAGCTAGCCCTTGGTCTGACTAATCCCTGATTTTCAGAAAATAAAAAACTTCTTTGATACCAGGTGAAGTAGCTTGTATTGTATATAAACTAAGTGTTTCACGGTCTTTTGAAGAGTCCTGACAACTCCCAGAATGATTGGGATGAATCTTGTGTCATTCTTTCGTGCCCATTGTTCAGTCATTCAGGCATGTCTGACCCAATGGACCATACTGTGTCCATGGGATTTTCCTGGCAAAGATACTAGAGTGGTTTTCCATTTCCTTCTCCAATGAATAAAGACAAACTGAGATTAAGTGGCGCACCCATGGTCAATAGCTAGTAAGTATTCTGCTAATGTACCATATTTGATTTTAGGACTAGAAAATAGATATGTATCCATATGATATTCCTTCTCCTCACTTCCTGATTTGGCAAGGTAAAATATGATGATAGTCAGTGTAACTCCTGGCTTCTTTATTAGCAGATTTTGGAGGTTGCATTTTTTCAGGTCCTAAAATCTTATCATTCTATTGATAATCAACATTCTAGTTTTATCTCTTTGAGTTATTTAGCAGACTAATGCACCAACCCCTGAAATGTGATATCAAGCTGACCTTAAAGCCCCAAACTGGGCTAAGATTTCTGGGGCATAACTTAAACTATGACATGGAGTTATGAAAAACCTAGTGTCCTGGAGTACTCCCATTGTACACCAGCCATGGTCATTCATAGTAGTCATGGGGATTATAGTGGTAATACAGTGTCTAAGGACCCTTTATAAGTGGCCAAAAGTGACCATATGGGAATGCTTGAAGAAGGGCTTCTTCTAGTTCTAGACCTCTGCCAAAGATTACTGCCTCCAGTTACAAACACTCTTTCAAGTTGTCCATAATATGCCAATTCCCATACAGGTAAACACAGTTAACAGTCAGAGAGTCAGCTATTGCTTCTTTGTTCTCAATATTCATCAAATTCTCATAATATGTTTTAATTCAATTCAGCAAAAAAAAACCCTAAAACACCTAATAATATATCTAATGGGCCCCAAAGTCAGGTAAAGTGGATTCAAATTCTGCAGCTGACACATTCTGGTGATGTTACTCTAAACACGTCATTTAATCTTTTGGTGCCCCAAGTATCTCTCTGAGACTCTAAATTACAGAGCAGGTGGCCATCAATTTAAGAGAAAGTGTATTGAAAGTAAATATTTATTTTATATACTACCAAATCTCACTAGTAGGTCATATACTACAGTTGCTTTCCCAATAAGGATATAGATGTATATCTATAGAAATTATAGGATCTCTATTCTCCTTTCATCACCAAAAACACACACTGGAGATATCTGACTAAGGCTAATAGTACACAACCTGTAGTCATAGCACAGAGCAAAGGTGATAAGCTAGTTCAGAGTCTATACCCTTGAATTTGATCCCATTAGTAACAGTCTCTAACTAACTGAAGGAATTAAATACTGAAGGAATCCTGAAGAAAATAAATAAAAATTAAAACAGACTATTTAAGAGACTATTGGGACAAGACATAATATATGACCCCTGCTTCTTATGAAATAAAGTAGCATTATTTCTCATTGTCATCATAGTAACTTCTATATATCTTAATTTAAAAAAAAAACATGAAGTTTATAAATAGCTTTGTTCCAAGTCCTCCCCTCTCACATATTTGGCCAATGGGAGTAAAGCAGTAGCTATCACAGTGGAGGCTGCCCTCTATGTACTTTTGCATATAAATGTGTGCATTAATTAAAACAACTCTATGGTACCATTTCATATCTCTCAGATTGGCTAAGATAACAGGAAAAGATAATGATAAATGATGGAGGAGATGTGAAAAAACTGGGATACGGATACATTCTTAGTGTAGTTGTGAAATGATCCAACCATTCTGGAGAACAATTTGGACCTATACCCAAAGGGCTATAAAATTGTGCATATCCTTTGACCCAGCAGTGACATTACTGGGTCTCTATCCCAAGGAAATCATAAAAGAGGGAAAAGGACTCACATGTGTAAAAATGTTTGTAGCAGCTCTTTTTGTGATAGCAAAGAATTGGAAAATGAATAAATGTCCATCAACTGGGGAATGACTGAACAAGTTGTGGTATAAGAAGGTAATGGAATATTATTATTCTACAAAAATTTCAAAAAGTTGATTTTGGAAGGGCCTGGAAAGATTTATATGAGGTGATGCTGAACAAAACAAACAGAGTCAAGAATATATTGTATGCAATAATAGCAAGAATGTGCAATGATCAATTATGAAAGATTTGGTTCTTCTCAGTGGTTCACTGATCCAAAAGCAATCCCAATAGACTTTAGACAGAAAAATACCATCAGCATTCAGAAAAAACACCTGCAGAGATTGAATGGAAATTCAATGTTATATTCACTTCTTTTTCTTTTTTTCCCCTTTTGCTATGATTTTTCTTTTCCACCATCATTCATAAAGCAATGTTTGTTAAAAATAAATAAATTTACTAGGAAAAATAAACAGACAAACAAACGATTGGATAAATGAATAAAAATGTGTGTATTGTCTCTTTTCAGGGAGAGACACATAATATAATTCCCTGAACATCTGTAACTCTATTAAGAATGGTTGAGGTAGTAACCCAGGGATGAAGAGTACATGATATAATGGGGAAAAAACACCAGGCGTGGAGTTAGAAAATCCAAGAGTCACTTCATTTCCTCATCTTTAAAATGAAGAGGAAGCAGCAAGTTGGCAAAACTGACAAAAGAAGTAATGCTGGTGGGGGTGCTGAAAGACAGGTACACTAATATATCTTTGATGAAATGGTGAATCACTTCAATCATTCTGAAAAACAATTTGGAATTATGCTAAAAATTATTAAAATGGTCAGATATCTTAACCCAAAAGACTTCACAGCTTTGACCAAGAAGGTTAAAGACAGAAAAAAGCTCCCATAAACACCAATTTTTGGTGGTATCAAAGAATTGTAAAAAGATGTCCATTGATTAAGGAATGGCTAAGGAAATGATGGTATGTGAATGCAATGGAATATTATTGTTCCATAAAATATGGTGAATATAAAGAATTTAATAAGGACATTTATATGGCCTGATATAGAGGGAAGTTATTAGAACTAGAAAGATAATATACATGACTACAACCATGTAAAAGGAAATCAAGACAACAAATCTGTGCAATTAAAATGACCCAAACTTAGCCCCAAAGAAAAGATGAAAAAAATGTTTCTTCCTTCCTTTCTCACAGAGATATGGGACTATACATATGGAATGCTTTATATACTGTCAGAAACAGTTAATATGTTGATGAGTTTTGCTGAATACTTTTTCCTCTTATTCTTTGTTTCAAAGGAAGACTTCCTTGGGAGGAGAAAGTATTTATGTGGAAATGAATGTAATACAAAAAGAAAGCTATTAGGGGCAGCTAGGTGGTGCAGTGGATAGAGCACGTGAAGTCAGGAGAACCTGAGTTCAAATCTGGTTCAGACATTTAACACTTCCTAGATATGTGACCGTGAGCAGGTCACTTTACCCCGATTGCCTCAGGGGAAAAAAGATATTAATATTGTTGTTGTTAAATTGTTTCAATAGTGTTGGACTCTTTGTGGCCTCATCTGGGATTTTCTTGGCAAAAATATGGGACTAGTTTGCCATTTCCTACTCCAGCTCATTTTTACAGATAAGAAAACTGAGGCAAATAGGGTTAAGTGACTTCTTCAGAATTATATAACTAATAAGCATCTGAGGCCAGATTTGAATTCAGATCTTCCTGACCCCAGGCCCAGTGTTCTCTCTATTGCACCATTTGGCTGTTCCAAAGATATTTAAAATCATTTTTAAATGGGAAAGAAGTGAAATAACTTATTTTTAAAGTTCCTCTGGCTCCAATAGTCTAGAAATCTATGAATAATTAGACTAGAGTATTGTTGGTGAGGCAAGAAGAGAAATTGTCTATCAGGAGGTCACATAAAGGGATGAGATGGAAAATAGGTAGGAGGGAGTCTTGTCTCTGTTAAATGTGGGAGAAGGGAAGTGTGAGGTGAGGATAGTCACAAATCAAAGAGTTACTAAAAGATCTTCCACATATCAGTCTCCAAAGAAATGCTGGCAGCTCTTTGATCTCTGGATCTTCCCTAGCTTTCCCCCTTCCCTACCCCTACCCTAACTGACCCTAATGCTCAATTGCATTATGCTGTTCTTCCTATATCTGGCTCCGACTTCTTCCCTGAATAGTTATTACAACATTAATAATACCAAATAGAGAATTATGGGATTCAGATTTAGAAGACACCCTCATTTTACACATCAGGAAACTGAAGCTTGCACAGCAAGGATAAAATACTTGCTTAGAGTCACAAAAATTGTAATTAGTGGGGTCACTTTGACCCCAGATTTAGTACTCTCCTCATTATATTCCATTTCCATATCTTGTTTTTAATGTAGCCATGAAAATAATAGGCTTGGAGTCTAAACTAATGAAACTTAGTCTGTGAGACTAAAAGAATGTAAGTTTCTTTTTTTCTACTACTGATGTACAGTTTTCCCAGGGAATTTATGCCTGTGGGGAACAACTAAATGTCTTATTGGCAAAGAAACTCAATTCAATAAACATTCATTAAGGGTTCTTTTTAAGTGGTAAGGATAGGGAGAGCAGGACATAAGTACTTGTGGACAGAACCCATAAAAAATCTACAGAAAAATGATAATTTGGGCTGGGTCTAACAATTTCTGAAAATCATTTGTAAGGGGCATGGAGCCAAGATGGCAGAGAGAAGCCAGGAAGTTGCCTGAGGCTTTCCCTAGTTTGCCTCGGAAACATTAAATCAAGTTTCTAAAAGAATTTTGAAGTGACAGAATCCACAGACAGAGTGAAACAATTTCCCAACCCAGAATAACATAGAAGGACTTCAGGAAAGGCCTGTCTCATTTGGATAAAAAGAGAATGTAAACCAGTGCAGGTGATGTCTGGGCAAGCCCAACAGGCTGCTCTTACCACAGCACAGATCAGCAACCAAAGCCTGGCAGTTCAGACTTACCCAATGAGGGGCACAGTAGTCTAGCTGTGAGGCCTCCAGGTCTAGCACAACAGGCAAACTGCTAGCTCTGGATCCCAGGGTACAGTAGGCATGACTAGGCCCAGGCCACACTAGCTTAATGGGCAAGCTGTCAGCCCTAAAGGTCCTAGCACAGAAAACCAGTGACCAGACCCCCTTGACTCCCAGTGCAAGAAACTTGGGACAGTGCCCTCTGCACCCCAGAAGTACATATGAAGCCTCAAAGTGTAATATGAATTGGTCTTAAGCCACAAAAGTCCTTTTGGAAGAGTTGAAAAAATTTTTTACCTTTATTTTGTGTGTATCTTTCTGCTTTTTAAAAATTTTAATTATGTAAGAGAGAGAGAGAGAGAGAGAGAGAGAGAGAGAGGAAAATTTGGGAAAATAAACATGAGTTATACAAGAGAATTCTGAAAAAAAAAAAGTCAACAGCTTGGAAAAGAAAACATAAAAATTGATTGAAGAAAACAACTCCTTAAAATAGAATTGGTCAAATGGGGGAAAAATCCACTGAAAAAAAAAAAAAAAACAACTGTTTTACAAAAAGAATTGGCCAAATGGAAAAGGATATATAAAGCAAACTGAAAAAACAATTCCTTAAAAAATTAGAATTACCAAGAAGCTAATGACTCTATGAGACATAAGAATCAATCAAATGAAATCAAAAGAATGAAAAAATAGAAGAAAATGTACAATATCTTATTATAAAAACAACTGACCTAGAGAGAGAATTTATGAATTATTGGATTATGAGAAAGTCATGATCCGAAAAAGAATATCTTTCAAGAAAGGGGAAAATGAGCATTGGTTCACTCTCATTGGATTTTGCTTAAACTCAGAATAATATGCACACTCAGTTTTGTAAAGAAATCTATCTTAAAGAGATAGTAGGAGAGGAAGAATAAAAGAAAGGGTGGGGGTAGATAGAAGAGAGGGCAAGTTGAGAAAGGTAAAACACATGGTCACAAGCAAAACATATGGTAATGAGGGACAGAATGAAAGGAAAGAGAAAAGTATAAATGGGGAAGAATAGAATGGAGGAAATAAAGTTGCTACTCATAACTGAATATGAATGGGTTGAACTCTCTCATAAAATGGAAGTGAATAGCAGAATAGACTAAAAACCAGAATTGTACAATGTGCTGCTTACAGGAAATACATTTGAAGCAGAAAGATACACACAAAATACAGGTAAAAGACTGGAGTAGAATATATTATTCTTCATTTGAAATAATAATAAAAAAGCAGGTGTAGTATTCCTGATCTCAGACAAAGCAAAAGCAAAAATATATCAAATTAAAAGAGACAAAGAAGGAAATTACATCTTGCTAAAGGGTAGCATAGGCAATAAACTAATATCAGTATTAAACATAGATGTAGCAAGTGGTATTCTTAGAGAAGAAATTAAGTGAATTATAGGAAAGAAAAAATAGCTAAACCATGCTAGTGGGGAATCTCAACTCCCCTTCTCTGAATTAGATAAATCTAACCAAAAAATAACATAAAATAAAATAAACAAGAAAGAAGTTAAGGAGAGGAATACAATTCTAAAAAAAGTTAGATATGATAGACTTCTGGGGAAAATTCAGTGAGGATAGAAATGAATCTACCTTTTTCTTAGTAGTATATAATACCTAAAATAATTGACTATGTATTAGGTAATTAAAAACTTCATACTCTAAGACAGAAAAGCAGCAATATTAAATGCATTCTTTCCAGATCATGATGCCAAAAACTTACATGTAATAAAGGGACATAGGAAGATAGATTTAAAATTAATTGGAAACTAAATAATTTTGAGTAGGTCAAAGAACAAATCATGAAAACACTATTTTCATCAAAGAATGACAATGACACAGCATACTAAAATTTATAGGATGCAGCCAAAGCAGTACTTAGAAAAAAAAATTTATATCCCTGAAAGCTTGCATGAATAAAGATAGAGAAAGAGCAGATTAATGAATTTGATGTACAATTAAAATATATCAAAAGAACAAACTAAAAATCTCTAATTAAACACCAAATTAAAAATTCTGAAACTCAAAGACAAGATTTTAAAAATTGAAAGTAAGAAGACTATTAACATAACATTTTTAAGAGGCAGTTTTATGAAAAAAAACCAAAACAATAAAATAAAAACAAAAAACTACAAAGGTTTATTTGGTTAATTTGATTTAAAAAAAAGAAGAAAATCAAACTACCAGTATCAAAAATGAAAAAGGTGAATTTACTATCTATGAAGAGAAAAGAAAGCAATAATCAGGAGTTATTTTGCTCAACTGTATGCCAATAAATTTGACAATTTAATTAAAATGGAAGAATAGTTATAAAAATATAAAATGTCCATATTAACAAAACAGGAAATAAGATACCTAAATAACTCCATTAAAAAAATAAATTGAACAAGCTATTAATAACTCCCTAAAAAAATCTCCAGGGTCAAAGGGATTTACAAATGAATTCTACCAAACATTTAAGGAACAATTAATTCTAGTACTATACAAACTATTTGGGAAAAGAGGTGAATAGGGAATCCTGCCAAATTCCTTTTATGACATAAACATGCTGCTGATACTTAAACAAGAAAGATCCAAAACAGGGGAAGAAAATTGTAAACCAATTTTTGTAATAAATATTGAGGCAAAATTTTTAAATTAAATATTAGCAAAGTGATTCCAGTAACTTATCATCAGGATAATACACAATGAGCAAGTGAGATTATATTCAGAATGCAGCACTGGTTCAATTAGGACAACTATCAGGGTAATTGAATATATCAATAACTAAACTAACAAATCATATGATTATCTCAATAGATGAACAAAAACTCTTGACAAAATATAGCACCAATTCCTATTAAAAACACTAGAGAACATAGGAATAAATGGAAGAATGATAGATAGTTTTTATCAACAACATTAACAACAAGTATTATTCATAATAAAGATAAGCTAGAAATTTATAATATCGGGGTGAAACAGCAATAAGAGAAGAAAAAGAAATTGAAAGAGTTACAATAGGCAATAGGAAACAAAACTATCACTTTGCAGATGATATGATGGCATGCTTAGAAAATCTTAGAGAATCAATTGAAATAACTTCTTGAAATAATTAACGTTAGTTAAGTTGAAGGATACAAAGGAAACCCAAAAAATCCATCAGCATTTCTATAAATTAGCAACAAAGCTCAGCATTGAGAAATAGAAAGAGAAATTCTATTTAAAATAACTGTAGACAACATGAACTATTTAGGAGTCTACTTGCCAAGACAAACCCAGGAACTATATGAACACAATTACTAAATACTTTTCACACAAATAAAAAAAAATGCTTTTCTCACACAGATCTAAACAAGTGGAAAAATATCAATTTCTCATGTGTAGGCCAACCTAATCTAATAAAAATTACTATTCTATTTAAAGTACTTATTCAGTGCCATGCCAATTAAACTGCCAAAAATATTTTATAGTACTAGAAAAGATCATAAAATTTATCTTGAAGAACAAAAAGTCAAGAACATCAAGGGAATTAAGGGGAAAAAATTCAAAGCTGTACTAGATCTAAAACTATATTATAAAGCAGAAACCATCAAAACTATTTGATACAGTTTAAGAAATAGAGTGGTGGATCAGTGGAACAGATTAGATACACAAGACATTAGTAAATGTCTATAGCTATTTGCTGTTTGATAAACCCAATGACTCTAGTTTCTGAGGTAAGAACTCACTATTTGACAAAAACTGCTAGCAAAGATGGAAAATATTATGGTAATAAATAGGCATCGACTGATATCTCACACTGTATACCAAGATAAGGTCAAAATGAATACATGTTTTAGACATAAAAGATGATACTACAAGCAAATTAAGATGGCAAGGAATAGTTTGTCAGATTTATAAAGGAGGGAAGAATTTGTGACCAAACAAGAGACAAAGAACATAATAAAACGCAAAATGGATGGTTTTGATTACATTAAATGGTTTTTGCATAAAGAAAGTCAACACAGCCAAGATTAGAAGGAAAGCAGAAAGATGGGAAACAACTTTTGCAGTAAGAATTTCCCATAAAGATCTCATTTCTCAAGTATATTGAGAACTGAGTCAAATTTATAAGAATATAAATCATTCCCCAAATGGTGAAAAGATATGGACAGGTAATTTTCAGATGAAAAAAGTAAAAGTATCTATAGTTATATTTTTTTAAATGTTCTAATTCACTATTAATTAGAGAAATGCAAATTAAGACAACTCTGAGGTACCACTTCACACCCCTTTATTATGCTGCTACAAAACTATTCATTTCTTTCCTGAAAACTTTCTGGGATCCCAAGAGCACAAATTTCCTAAATAGGACCCTAAAAATAAATTTGTTAATTTATTTATCTATTTATACATTTGTTTACTTACTCATTTCTTTATTTTTAGCTATGTATTCATGTATTCATCCATTCATTTATTCATTTATTTTTAGTAACATAGTATTTTTAGTAAATTTAGTAATCAAGCATTTATTAGGTGATTATTATATTCTAAGCCTTATTATTAAGAAGGAATACAAGAAAGCAAAAATATAGGCCCTAACTTCAAAGAGCTTAAATTCTTTTTTCTTGAAGCTTTTTATTTTCAAAACATATGCATAGATAATTTTCAACATTCATTCTTACAAAACTTTGTTGAACTATTTACATAGAATTAGAGATTTAGGTAAGAAAAAAAAAAAAAAAAAGGCTCCCTACAGGCCAGGTAAGTGGATAGAGATTTGGAGTCAGAAAAGTCTGACTTCAAATCTTGCCTCAGGCACTTACTCTCCATATGAGCAAGTTCCTTAACCAGGTTTGCCTCAGGTTACTCACCTGTAAAATGAGTAGAGAAAGAAATGGTGAATTCCTCCAGTATCTTTGCCCAAGAAAACCCCAAATAGCATCATGAAAATTAGATATGACTTGAGCAGCAGAAAAGCTTTCTGCAAAGAAATTTTTTGTCCCCTGCATTCTTCCTCAGACCTCGAATTGTACTAATTTAGAGCCCCAATTATCTCCTCTTAGACACAGAAAAATGTGAGAGAAAACTTTGCTATAAAGGAAAAAAGCTTGTAAAATCTTCAGTGGGGACTAGGATCCAGTCTAAGCATGTATGTGCATGGATAACTCACTGAGAATTTATTTTCATTCAACATTTTATTTGATTAAGGTTCAAAGTATAAAGCTTCTTAGCTGAAGCAAAGTTAGAAGAAAGAAAAGACCTTGGGAGAAATCTGCTGTGTTATCCTGAAAATTATGTAACCAGGTATCCCTTAAAGCTGTTCTCAAATACATTTAAATTATCATTTTCTGCATATGCATTAATTCAGTTTGGCAAATGTTTTTCTTTTCCTTTTTCCTTTTCATTTTCAATATTCAAATTTATAAGATTTTTGAGTTTCAATTTTTTCCCCTCTTATCCCTTTTCCCAAGACAGCAAACAATCTGATATAGGTGCCCAAATATGGAAACATATTTTCACAATAATCATTTTGTGAAAGAAGAAACAAAACAAAAAGGAAAATCCACAAAAAACAAATTTTAAAAAGTCAAAGTAGTATACTTGGTATCTGCATTCAGATCCTGCCCCCCCAAGTTATTTGTCTGAATGTGGATAGCATTTTTCATCATGTGTCTTCTGGTTCTGGAATTATCCTGAATTATTGTATTGATGATAAGAGCTAAGTCAATCATAGCTGATCACTGAACAATTTTGCTATTACTATGTATAATGTTCTACTGGTTCTGCTCACTTTACATAGCATCAATTTATATAAATTTTTCCAGGTTTTTCTGAAATCTACCTACTCATCCTTTCTTATAGAACATACTCTATTACATTCATATACCACAACTTGTTCAGCCATTCATTCTCCAATTAATGGGCATTCTATCAATTTCCAATTCTTTTGCCACTACAAAAAGAACTACTATAAATATTTTTGTACATGTAAGTCCTTTTCCCTTTTTAATGATTTCTTTGGGATACAGATCTAGTAGTGGTTTTGCTAGATCAAAAGGTATTCACAATTTGATTGAACTTTGGTCAAATTGCTCTCCAGAATTGTCAGATCAGTAAACAACTCCGTCAGCAAGTCAGTGTCCCAATTTTCCCACATCTTCTCCAACATTTATCATTTTCCTTTTCTGTCATATTAGTAAATCTTGGGACCCCAGAAAGCTTTCAGGAAAGAAACCAATAGTCTTGTAGCAGCATAATAAAGGGGAAACTATACAAGCTTTGAGTTAGAGACCTGGGTTCAGTCTAGATTGTGCCACTGACAAGCTCTGTGCCCTCAAGCAAGTCATTCAATCTTGATTTTTTTTTAATTTTTATTTTTCCTGAGGAAATTGGGGTTAAGTGAGTTGCCCAGGCTCACACAGCTAGGGAATGTTAAGTGTCTGAGACCAGATTTGAACTCAGGTCCTCCTGACTTCAGGGCTGGTGCTCTATCTACTGTGCCACTTAGCTGCCCCTTACTCTTGAATTTCTCAAGGATAAAATATGGGGTTTGGACAAAATGGGTTCTAAGGACCTTTCCTGCTCATAATCTTTTATTCCAAGAAGAAAAAAAAATCCAAGTCACTAGAAAGGGGAAAAGAGCACATGGCTTTCAGCTAAGATCTTTCCATAGTTACCAAATGAAAAAAAAAAAAAATGCACTTCTCCTTTCTCCCCAGTGTAGGCCAAAAAGTCACAATTAATTTGAATACAGGCCAGAGCAAAGCTCAAGAAGGGAAGTCCTGCATCTAGCAAGCACCAAGGCCTAGTAAGTTCCTTTTTAAAAAAAATCATTAAATGAATGAATGAATGCATTCCTAGATTCTTGTACCTGAAGTTTTCTCAGGGATATGATCAGAAGACTTGGTTAAGAGGGAGAGTTTCCACTGAGACACAATTCTTTGACGGCTGACCTCAGAAGTTTCCCACAAGTTCTGAATGTGCCCCTATAGTAACTTGGTAACTTTCCCCCTCCCCATCTGGGAAGGAAAACTGATGTAAGTGAAACTGGTCATTCCTGTGCCCAATCTTTCATTTCTTTCAATTCTTCCTTTGCTCATACTCTTTGGTACCGGGTTCCCACTTGGGTTCAGGCATCCTGTACCATTAAGCTTTTTGGATACTCACAACATACATACACATCCTTCACCACTCCTCTCCTTTTCTCAATCAGCACTTGTAACAGCACTTAGCATGTAATAAGAACTTAATAAATGCTTGCTAACTGACTTTAGCCAAATCCTGCTTTCAAGAAAGTATCTGCTAGTCACTTTAATTTGACATATATTCAATGAGTCCAGGGAGAAGAGGGAGATATTTACAATTTTAATCTCACCTTTCTATCTCTCTGTTTCTCCGTCTCTTTATCTCTGTCTGTATGTCTGTCTCTCACTCTCTCAAAAACACACACACACACACACACACACAATCTATTTCTTTGCTCTCTCTCACTGTGTCTGTTTCTTTCTCTGCTCTATTTCTCTGTGTCTTTATGTTTGTCTCTGTCTCTACATTTGCTGTCTCTGTCTCTCATTCTCTGTGTCTCTTTCTCTGCTCTGTCTCTGTCTGCCTGCCTGTCTCTGTCTGTTTCTCTCTCTATTTTCTATTTGTCCCTGCCTCCATTTGTCTATCTACTTCTCTCCCTTTCTTTCTCTGTCTTTGTCTCTGTCTCTATCTCTCTCTCTCTCTTCTCTTACATTCTCTTTTTTCTCTTTGTCTTTATGTCTCAGTTATTATGTCTCTGCTTGCCTTCCTATTTCTGTTTATCTGTCTTGTCTCTTATTCTGTCTCTTTCTTTTCTTTCTTTTTATCTCCCTTCTTTTCTTTTTTTCTTTCCTTCCTACCCTCCTTCCTTCCTTCCTTTCTTTTTTTTTTTCATTTTTCTATTTAGGTCTTTATTGACATACAAGAAATGGTGATGATGGTGTATTTTTAAAAAATAGGCTTATAGATTTATCACATGCCTCATTTAATTTTTTCTTTTGTTTGACTTTTTCTCCTTCCTTCCTTTCTTTTTCTGTTCCTTCTTTCCTTGTTCTTTTTTCCCCTTCCTTCCTTCCTTCCTTCCTTCCTTCCTTCCTTCCTTCCTTCCTTCCTTCCTTCCTTCCTTCCTTCCTTCTTTTCTTAGACCAATGGTTTTAAAAACTAAAGGAAGTCATTACCTGGCCATCAGTATACCATACTGCTTCCTCTGGCCATAGTACTCATTTTAAATCCTCCCCCGCAAAGACATAAGAGCTAGGAACTTAGTCCCTGAAGCACTTACATTTAAATTATAAACTTTTTTTTTCTGTTCTTGCCTAGAGTCAGATCCCTATGATACTTCCTGGCCAATCCATACCATAGTCTTCCCCTCTATTTAAAAAAAAAAAATTCTTACTATTTTTATTTAAAGTTATAAGTTCCAAATTCTATCCTTCCCTCCTCCTTCCCTGAGCTAGTAAACAATAAGATATAGGTTATACATGTACAATTATGGAAAACATTTTCCTATTAGTCATTTGGTATAAGAAGACTAAAAGAAAAGAAAAGATGAAAGAAAGTGAAAAATAGTATATTTCAGTCTATATTCAGTCAGTATCAGTTCTTTCTCTGGAAGCAGATAGTATACTTCATCATTGGTTCTTTGGGGGTTAACCGTCTTGGATTGTTGTGTTGCTGAAAGTAACTAAGTGATTCACAGTTCTTCACTAAACAATATTGCAGTTACTGTATAGAATATTCTCCTGGTTCTGTTCACTTCGTTATGCATCAGTTCAGTAAGTCTTTCCAGGTTTTTCTGAAATCATTCTGCTTATCATCTCTTACAACTCAATAAAATTCTGTTACAATCATATACCACAGCTTCCTTAGCCATTCCTGAATTGATGGACATCCCTTTAATTTCCACAGAAAGAGATGCTATGAATATTTTTGTATAATTAGATCCTTCCCCTCCCACCTTTTTTATGTCTTTGGGACATAGCAGTGGTATTGCTGGATCAAAGGGTATGCACTCTCTGTCCCTGCCCTTTCTCCTGTCCCCATTTGAAATGGTATTATTAGTCTAAGAGAAAGTGTGCCAGAACAGAAGCAGCCCTACTCATGAGCCACTCATTGCATGCTGTTTCCTCCACTCAATCCCATTTGGGTCATAGAAAACAGTGATCATAACCCAAGGTGCTAGAAGAAATCTTTTAGTCAAACTCTTGAGATTTATGGATTGGGAAACTGACATGAAACCTGGTCAAGCTCATACAAATAATGACTGTCAGTCTAGGTTGTCTGACTCCAAAGACAGTGTTCGCTTTACTACCCCTTGCTGCCTGTGACCCAGATTATAATTCAAGGTTAGATGTATATATGAAGTAATCCTAGATTCTACAAAAGGCATACCTGTCCCCAAATATCTCTCCCATCAACCTATTGCAAGGCTGACCTTTTCTAACTTGGTCTGAAGATACTACCATTGTTGTTCAGTTGTTTCAGTCATTTCAACTCTTCATTATACCATTTGGGGTTTTCTTGGGGGAGATTCATTTTTCCGATTCCTTTTACTGATGAGGAAACTGAGGCAAACATGGTTAAGTGCTCAAACTTGCTCCAGGTCACACAACTAGCAAGCAAAATAGCCAGGATTTGAACTTGGGTATTTCTGATTTGTCACTCTATCCACTGTACCACCTGGCTGTCCTTACTACTATTAGTATCCTATAGTGTAGTAAAAGGATTTAGAGTTATTAAAAATGAAATCAGATCCTGCTTCTGACCTTGGATGATTATTTGATCTCTCTGACCCCCTCATTAACAAAAAGAAAGGGAGGGGGCAAAAATTGAATGATCCCTTAGTCCTATCTAGGTTGAACTTGCTATGATTTGATGGCATTAATAGCAACATATTTGAAACTCTAGGGGAAAATAGAAGTAATAATAATGACCCTCAAAGATGCTTATAATCTAATGGGGGAGAAAAATCACACATAGAGATGTCATTGTTCACTCAGTTGTGTCCCAAACTTTGGGACCGCACATGGCAAAGCTGTCCATGGAATTTTCTTGGCAAAGATACTGAAACAGTTTACCCTTTCCTTCTCCAGCTCATTTCGTAGATGAAGAAATTGAGGTAAAAAGAAATTAAGTGGCTTGCTCAGAGTTACAAAGATAATAAGTCTCTGAGACTGAATTTGAACTCAGGTTTTCCTGACTCAAGGTCTAGCACTCTAGATGAGCCATTTAGATGCCTCTACAAATAGAGATAAGGACTTTGTTTTTTTATTGGCACCAAGAACTCCCAGATGAAGAAATACCTTCTTCTGCTACATTTTGTCACCTTCTCTTCAATGTAAAGTTTTACAAAGTTGTTTAGTTCACTGAAAAGTCAATAATCAGACATCCAGTGTGTGTCAAAAGTGAGAACTGAACCCATGTCTTTTTTTTTTAGTTTTGAGATTACCTCTCTAGCTATTACACAATCTAAACCTCTCAAAAACAAAACAAAAGAAAGACAGAAAGAAAGAAAGGAAAAAAGGAAGGAAGGAAGGAAGGGAGGGAAGAAGGAAGGGAGGAAGGGAGGAAGGACCAACTTTACCTTCTAAACCAAATTAAGAAAACATTCTTTCAGTAGAAGAAAAGAAGTTGGTCCAAAGAATTCCCAAGCCATTATATGTAGCAGAAGTTACCTGCCCAATGCTAAAAAGATATTGTGTTTTCTCCACAATGTAGTTCCAGGAGCAAACAACAATAGAACGAGAATATTCCTTTGTATTTTCTAAAATTGTAAAAAAAAAAATACTATTACAAAGTAATCATAATCTAATAACTATTTTCTGGGGGAAGGAGGATAGGATTAGATTATTGATCGTGAATTAAAATCTCAGTATTTTGTTCCAGAAAGGTTTTCTTCAGATTCAAATGACCTACCAAATGAGTATCTGTCATCTTTTTAAATGCTGGAACACTCTGATTTGGTATATTGTTTTACAAAGAGGTCTCTTATGGTTACTGCAACAACTTGCACAACCAAATCAAATTAGTCCCTTTTTTAAAGCTTTGGATGCCTGCTTTTCTGCAAGGAATTATTATGGTTATGGGGAAAAAAAAAGTACATCGAGAAAAATCAGAGGCAGCTAGAAGTGCAGTGGATAAGGTGCTGGATTTGGAGTTAGGAAGACTAGAATTCATATCCTGCTTCAGACACCTAGCTGGACTGAACAAGTCACTGAAACTATCTGCCTCAGTTTTGTCATCTGTAAAATGAGGATAATAATAGCACATATCTCAGGGATGTTTTGAGAATAAAAAGAAATAATATTTGTGAAGTGTTCTGCAAACTTTAAGGCAGTATAAAATGCTGGCTGAAATGTTTTACCCCCAAGCACATCAAAATCACACCTCTGTTTGTATAGCAGGAGACCTATTCAAGTGGTAACTGAGCTACAGCATAATCAGAGCTCAGATGAGAAAGAAATCCAGTGAGAATAGGCTCAATGAGGAAAGACCTCTTGGAGGAATGAAGAATGGATTAGAGCATTAGGTTAAGATAAATAGAAGAGAGAAGATATCCCTGGTGGGAGGAACAGTTGTGAAGTAAAATAGGAAGTAAGAATGAGGATGGAGAATTAAAGAGACAGTTAGGATTAACTATACTACAGCACATACCTGTGCTGGATACCAGCAACTCTAGAAATACAAATGCGAAAATGAGATAGCCCCTATTCTTGAGGACTGTACATTTTACTAGGCCAGAAAGTCCAGAGCTGGGAGGGACCTAACTCCTTCATTTTACAAATAATGAAACTGAGGTTCAGAGAAATGATTTGTCCAATGGCACACATGCACTAAGTAGCAGAATCAGGATTCAAACTCAGATTGGCAGATTCTGAATCCAATATTCTTTCATTGATTACATGTGGCCTTTCAAAATCTGCCTGAATGGAATAGCAGCTGCTTCAGTGGAGTTTCCAAAAAAGAAATGGAGAATTTGAAGGGGAATGGAAGAAGTTCTCTAAAGAGAAATTTAACAGGAACTTCTAGCTTTGTTCACAAATTGAGCTAATTGAGGTTAGAGTACTTAAAACTATTTGCATTTCGCTCCTGCTCACCCTTGGGGCATCCAAAAGCTAACTTTGAAATTGAGGGATTGGGGATGGGAATTCCAGGTGATTCTGACCTCCCTTTTCAAGATAATGGCCAGTTTCACTTTACAAAACAGTGGTTAATCCTAGGAAATAGGAACTGAAAGGCAGGTTCTTTCTTTCTTCCTCTCCCCTCCCCCCATCAAGACACCGAAACCTTTATTTTCTCCCTATACCACAAACCGCCACTGTTAAATAATATTGGATAATTGCACCTGTCGCACTCCCCATATTGTGCCGAGGAAAAATAATTGCTGGTTTTCTGCCTTGCAGTTTAGCTGTGACTCTGTCATTTGACTCAGAGCATGTCATTTTCTCCCATTTTAGACTGTGTATAGTCAAACTGTGTGAAAGGACTCACAGATAGCAGCCCTGCGTGTGTGAGTGGGCGCGGACCTCATTCAGCAATGATTTCTAATTTATACAGCACCGAAAATTCACAGCTATAAATAAACAGTTCTGACTGGCTCTGCTGCCTACTCAAATGCTTTATTAAAATAAATAAATAAATAAATGAAGCACCAACTCCATTTGGAAGAAAAACAGGATTGTCTGGATACTGGTGCTGGAGGCTTTGGCCTGGAGAGGCTGGAGCCCCGGAGCTGGCTGAGCCCGGCATTAGCTGCTGGCTGTGTCTCCCAGGGCCTAATCTCCCTGCTCTTTCCCTCAGCCCACCCTGGCTCTCCACGTGCAGCTGAAACGTGTTTTGGGGATTACAGTATGTGGAACTGGCTTCCTGTTATGACAAGTGTTGCAAACGAGTAGGTACAGATGAGCTGAAAATAGCTGGAAGAGAAGATGGCCTTTGGGGGTGGGTGGAGGGGGAAATGGGGTTAATATACTCACGGTTCAAGGGAGCACAGCCAAGGCTAGATCCAGATTCTAAATTGGTTTCATATGAGAGAGGCATCATGATGTCATGGAAAGTGAAGTGGCTTTCGCATTTGGAGATCTGGATTTGAATCCTGGCCCCGGACAGTTAATAAAGTGAGTCAGCTGGGGTTCATTTAATGAAATATATCTGAATATTATGAAATAAATATTAAATATCTATATGAAATATAGAAAATATTCTACATTTAAAAAAATGCCAGTCGTTCTCCACCACACTCCATTATTGAAGATTTAAGTTGATAATTCCTCCCCCCCGGAGGCAGGAATGCTCTGATGTGCTGAATCCCTGTGAGACTATAGTCCTTTCTGGTGTCAGAATAGACAGAATTCTTGCCTAGTCTTGCAGCCTTCAGGTTGAACTGTATTACCAAGACAATGATTAAAAGTTTCAGGATCATTCCAGTGATGACACTCAGGGCCACAGGAACATGAAGAGCTAAAAGGAGATCGTTTTACAATTGAGGAAGGAGGTTACTCCCCAGAGCTGGAGATTTGTGATCTCTTTTGTGTTCTGCACCCCTTAAGCAGCCTGATGTCTATGGAACCCTTCTCAGAAGTAAGTTTTTAATGCATGAAATAAAATATTGAATTATGAAAGAAACCATTTATATTTAAATGTAGATTTCTTTTTATCTGTGTATATATATGCATACATGTATGTATGTATATATAGTCATAGGCTTATGTAGGTACACATATATTTGGGTACATATATAATATCCCCATCCATTTGTGTGTGTATGTATGTATATCTATATCTATATCTAGATATACAGATATCAATGTGTGTGTTTACAAACACATAGAGTTGTTAAGGTAAAAACTTTAGGTTAAGAACTCCAGATCCAGAGAGAGATTAAATGTTCAAGTCACACAGGTAACTACATTTCAGTTTGGCCAAAAGACAAAACCAAGTGATCTGATGACAAATGCGGTGTTCTTAATTGAGGAAAATTTTTTAAAGCACTTTCAGATTCCTTTTCATATAAAGAGTTGGAAAGGGATAGATAAGGGACTGATCCTAGCTGGCTGGCAAGAGCCATTATTCATCCTACATCCCTCTCACTATCCCTCTCTGCCATAACCTTTTGGCTATATGTTGCAGTTCATCCTGGAACATTCGGCTGCTTCCTCCTTTTGCCAAGTTCTTTTCAGGGCCGACTTTCTGGTCTAAGCCAGCCTGGTCCTTCTCCCCCCACTCTCCCAATTCTTTTCAGCTGTATAGCCACATACATACCCATTTTTATCTTTTTATGTGTTGTTTTGCCCAATTACAATAAGCCCTTGAGGACAAGGACCATTTTTCTTTTTTACTTCTATTGGTATCCTTGGTGTTTAGCACAGTGCCTGGCACATAGTATGTGCTTAATATGCTTCTGCCTTGCCTTTTTTTTTCCTCCTTTAAGATGGCCAAACACTTGAATAAAAACAAATCTCAAGGCCCCCAATATTTCCCTTAGTTCCAGCTTCCACCAAAGGTGGACCTACTGATAGGACATCTGTTTCAGTTCTTTTTAGCCACCATGTATATTTAATCTGTGTGTTAACCAACAAGATATTTCTATCATTGAATACTTTAAAAGACATAAGGAAAGTCAAAGCTGATTCTATGAATATATTTGCTAATTACATCACCATTTCCTTAAGCCATGAGCCTATGTTTCATATCAAAGCAATCTTGGTCATCAGTATAATCAGATTACCTTTCTACCTAGATTATTTTCCCAAAGATAATGTCTAGTATTTATTTCCTTAATTGATCTTGCCCAAAGTGGAGACTTCCATCATTAGCAACACCTTTGGAGACGTTAAGGTTTGCTACCCTAGATATTGGGTCACTGAATTTTCCATATTTTTTCCATATTTCCATTGGCACCCCTTAGCACTGCACTGTCACCCTCAGGAAATCATTGTAATTCTGGGAGGGAAAAGATGCAGCTCCAAGACCCTTCTGCTCATCTCCTTCCCAGACTCAGAGAAAAAGGGAGAAGCAATCCCTAAGTTTAGTCAATTCACAGAAGCTCTTACACAAAGTGAAGACTATTTCCCTGATAAATGAGTTGCTCTGTACTTTGGCTGGGGAATCAGATTTTAACCAAAGGCCACATTCCCTTTGGAGGTCAAGCTGATACAAACTCTGAGCAGACCAGAATTATGTCTTTGGAATGTCCCATAAACCATAACGTTCAATCAAATCACCATGTTCTAATGCTTTCATTTAATAAGGTCCATTCGTCTTTGCCCACAGAAATAGACAAACAAAAATTTGCCTCCAGAACAGAGGATTTAGCTCTCTGGCATTTTTCTAGCTTTCTTCTTCTTCAGGGCATTGGAAAGACCCAGAATCACTTGCTTTTCATGAGCTGCTGTGATTGATCACCTGCATAAAGAGAGAGGAGAAATGAGCTATCAAGTTTTTCCTGCTGAAATCTATTGGAAGACATGAAGAATCATTACTATCTTAGGTGCAAAGGGAGAAAATACTTTCCCAGTGCCTGTGGAAAAGATCATTAAAATTTAAAAAATATATATGTTTACAAGACTTGAAAAACATAGGCACCTTTGGACAGTAATTCTGCATTAATAATGGCAAATTTTTCTCTAGTCTGATGCCTGATACTTGCTGTTAGATAGTTAACAAATTCTGGCACTTACTTTGAACTAGTATTGCACATCTAAAATGGGACAGGTGATAAGGGCTGGTGGCTTTGGCAGATGTTTGCACACAGCATGCTAGAAGGTACTGAAACTGCTGGGGGAGGCAATGTTAACAAAGGAGATAAGGAAGAACATGGACTGATCTCAATAAGGGTCATTCCCCTGAGCTCTCACCAAATCAATTTACCTGCTTAAATGGAGTGTCCTAGCAGATTTGTTTCTTGTTTTCAAATAGGATCACCACAGGGGACTGACTCAGAATCATAAAACTAAGGAATAATATTTTTAGAGAAGTTATTTATCCAGGCATTAGGTTTGCAAACCCACAATTAAGGGTCATAAATCTTCACGACTTTAAAGTTTTAACCTTGGGGCCCTCTTTGGACCTACACTGCCCTTCCAATGTGTGCTCCTTTTCTTACCATGCTTTTTCAGAAAATGAGCTAATTGTATTGTTTGTCAGACTATCAAAATGTAAACACATTGATAGGGGCTCATGAGCTATATAATTATAAGTGAAGCCCTACAGAGATCTTTGAACCTGTGGTTATTTGTTCTTCCATTGTTCCAAATAACCTTAGATGTATTTCAGGTATATTTTTCATATACTTGCATATATATGTGTTCTCTCATCTATTAGAATGTAAGTTCCTGAAGAGCAGGAACTTTTTGTTTGTTTGTTCACTTTTATTTTTGTATCCCTAACACCTAATACCATGCCTGGCACATAATATGCTCTTAAGAAATACTTGTTGATTGATTGCCAAATATTGTTTTTTTTCTTGGCTGTTTTTCTTAGAAAGACTCCTTCTCTCCACCTCTAAAGAATCAAATCTGTTCCAGGTTTTCATCATTACTACAAGAATCTTCATGTTTCCAGATCTGGCCTACTACATAAACCACTAGGACACATCTTTCTTTCTTTGGAAATCACTGCCTTCCAAAGAAACCTACAATTGTTCTTTCTTGACTCTTCAAAAAGAACACTCCAACATATATTTCTTCCTTCTGTTTCTTCCATTCTAATCTAATAATAATGGCAGCTGGAATTTATATAGCACTTCTAGGTTTCTAAAGGACTTTATACATATTATTTCATTTTATAAACACAACGACCATGGGAGGTAAGTACTATTTTACATAGAAGAAAACTGAGGCATATCAAGGTTAAATGATTTGCCCAGGATCATATAGGGTACCTGGGTAAGTGTTCAAATAAAAATTTGAATTCAGTGCTGACCCTCTATACACTGAGGCACCTAGCTGTCCTAATCTCTATAACAGTATATCCCAAATCTAGCTCCTTATCTTATCCTGTCCTTATCCTTTGAGTCAAATTACAATTTAAATGTAATATTCCAGGTTCTCTCCACCGTTTATTTAGATAATTAGATAGTGTAGTAGATAGAACACTGGGCCTGAATTCAAATCCAGCTTCAGACATTTCTTTGGTGTGTGATCCTGGGCAAGTAACTCAACCTATAGGCCTCTGTTATCTCATCTGTAAAGTAGGAATTAAAATAGCCCCTTCCTCTCAGAGGATAAAATAAGATAATATTGTAATTTGTAAACCATGAAGTATAATATAAATAATTCTGGTTCACTTATTCAGTCTTATTTTACTGGTTGTACTCTCTTAGCTTTCTACAGGCTGAAGTACTTCTAAAAATATGATGGCAAATATTTAACAAGTGGGTTTCAAAAAAAGTGTAGACAATAAACACAAGTTTAATCTTTAGCATTAACATTTTCTCCATCACTTTCTTAAGACTATATAATCAACAAAACAATAAACCAAATCATGATTTATAGTGTTTGCTATTTCTAATTTGTAAATGCTCAAAATGTAAGAATAAGCTTTTATGAACCTTTTAGATTAAAATCTTTATATCTATTCCAGGGGAGTCCTTTTCTAACCTCTTTATCAAACCACATTTTTAATAAGATTTAAAGCTATCTTTAGAGAGGGTTAGGTTTACCCCCTTTAGAGGGATACTGTGACTTATTCAAGGTCCAAAAGTTACATAGGGGAGCCAAGATTTGCTCCCATGTCTTGTGACTCCAAATGGTATGGTCTATATAGGAAATGGGCAGCTAGGTGGTGCAGTAGATTGGATGCCAGGCCTGGAATCAGGAAGAACTAAATTGAAATGTTTGTGACCCTAGATAAGTTGCTCAGGTTCCTCATTTATAAAATGGGGATAATAATAGGTATTGTCGTTACTGTACCCTTTCTCAATATATTTCTCTTTCTCTCCTAATTTTGTTGAGGAGTTTTCTTTTAGAATCAACTATGCTAACCAAAAAAATGTTTTACATGTAACTAGGGAAAATAAAAATTAAAAAAATAGAAATATGCAAAAAAGAATACAACACAACTATATATACATGTATGTGTGAGCACATATATGTATGTGTACTGAGAGAAATTAAAAAATCAAAAAGAATTAACTATAATGTCTTGTCTCTGTATCCAGCCCTGTCTATTAGCTTGAGGATGTCCACTTTGTGTGTATCTTTGTATCCCCAGCTCTTACTTCAGTGATTGACACATAGTAGCACATAATAAATATTTGTTGATTGACTGTTTTCAGAATCAAATGAATTGACATGTTTATTGATTACTCATGGCAAAGAATGCTGCACCCTAAACAAAGAAAGTTGCATTCAGAGCAAAAGCATGGATGGGAAAGAAATAATATGACATAAGAAAAATTAGGAAGTTAGGAAGGGACTAGTCTGTAAAGAACTTTAAATGGGAGACAGAGGACATCATAGTTGATCCCAGAGACAATAGGGAAGCCCTAGAATATATTAAGTATGGGATGAAATGGTCAGAAATTCCCTGGATTAGACTGAATTTTCTATGTCTACGCTCTGCACCTAGTTTGCCTTCCTTTGAAAATAATTTGTCTTATTGATTGATCATTTTTTTTCTATTGCTTGTGATGGTGAGTAAAGACCTTTTAGGTTTGAACTCAGTTTGAACTATTTTCTAGAGGAATTTCTGTCCTGCAGTCAACTTTGCCAAAGACAAGTCTTCATCTGCCTGGATGAAATAAACATTTCTTGTTTTACTAAAAACTTTGTCCCAGATCATGCCTGCATTCTATCAAATGAATATTTAGAGATGGAAAGAGGGGTGTTTCAATGGGATATTGAGTGTCTTAATGCCCAGACTAGACTCACACTAGAATTCCAATCTTGGTTGGAAATAACATTAAAAATCTTTCAGGAGAGTTTCCTTTCCTCTTGATTGGCTGAAGCATATTTACATTTCACTTATTTTTAACTCTTTCATCACTGATCTGTTTATGCTGATAGAACATAGGAAGGAAAGAAATGTCTTGTGTCAAGCATTTGAAAGGGTTTGCTTTAGGTAAAACAAGGCCTTACCTGCTGGGATGGCTGAGAAATAAATATAACTCAACCATTCTTTTGGTCAGCATGACTACAGATACAGCATATAATTATATACTTTATTTTTTATTTCCATCAAATTCTAATGGCCAGAAGACAAAATAGTGAGAAAATGCTATCATTTATAAAATATGAAGGTCATTTTTAAAATATCAAAGGACATAGCTTAATCAGAAAATTGGATAAAGAAGCTGTTAAATCTGGATGTATTGAATGGGAATAAAGACAACAGAGGATAGTTGATGAGGGATAGATCTATATGAGCTTGTTAGTCTAATTAGCAAGATAGTGAATTCAACCATGAGCTGGTTTGACAAAACCTTCAAGAGAAGTGACTAAGAAAGTGTCCCAGGAGTCATAGGCCAGTGGTAGATCCTGTATAAGTGGCAGGTGAGCTAAAGAGAGAGCGAGGAAGTAGGAGAGAAACTATATTGAAATTTCACTCTAACACCATCCTTAGACTACTTTGTAAGGCTCCTCATGAGATCCTGTTGGTACTTCAGTAATTGGGTTTATATTGGACAGACTCACCTAATGATAAATGTCCTTGTCTATAAAATGAGCAGGTAGGACTGCATCAGGGATCTTGTATCTTTGTGCATATGTGTGTGTGTGTGTGTGTCCACGTGAGTCTTAGACCCTTTGAAGTCCTCAGAGTTATGTTTTTAAATGTCTACCGTAAATATGTAGGATTGCAAAGGAAAGCAATTATAATTATAATTATATATATATATATATATATATATATATATATATTATCAGGATATTAAAGAATAACACACCTCACTTTCAGAACTCTTTGGTTAGATGATCACTAAAGTCCCTTCAGTCTCTAGAATTTTTCCTTTCTTCTCCTTCCCTCCCTGCCTCCCTTCCTCTCTTCCTTCCTTCCTTCCTTCCTTCCTTCCTTCCTTCCTTCCTTCCTTCCTTCCTTCCTTCCTTCCTTCCTCCTTCCTTCCTTCCTTCCTTCCTCCC